>PVIJ01010590.1:0-59344 GCA_004024925.1 Scalopus aquaticus
CTCACACACAGTCACACTCACATTCAGTCACACACACAGCCACAGTCACACACTCACAGTCTCACACACACAGCCACACTCACACACACTCACAGTCATGCTGAGCCACACACAGCCACTCACAGTCACGCTCACACAGTCACTCACAGTCACACTCACACACAGTCATACTCACACAGAATCACACACACAGCCACACTCACACACACAGCGCCGAGTCAGCGTCCCTGAGCAGCCAGGCAGCGAGGGCGGAGGGAGATGAGCTTACCTTGGGAGAGGCACTGGTTGGCCAAGGCCACCTGACCGGAGTGCAGATAGAGGTTGAGGCGGGTGAAGATCCCCACGAGGGAGGGGATGGTAATGAAGCAGTAGGCGACGCAGGCCTGGAAGAAAGGGGGAGAGACGCAGGTGACGTGGGCAACGCCACACAGTAGGCTGGCACTCATGTTGTTCACCCACCGTGTGCTAGCAAGTAAACATGCCTAAAATGATTCCTCTCCCCACTTTAAATCCCTATTTTTCCCTCTCACTCTGCTACAAGTGTCTCTTTAGGGGGAGGGAGAGGGGAAGTAAGGTGAGCTATGGTGTATGGACAGTAAATCCTCATCCGTCATCGCAGGAAGTGGAGATGACACCTGAACCAATGACTTCAAAATACGGTGGTTACGCAAAAAAGAGGGAGGGGGGTTTGAGGTGGTTTACTCTGAAGAGAGAGGTAAGAAGTGAGAGGACGAGCTAGGATGCTTATTTTTCACTGTTTTTGGTCTGATTTCTTTTTTAAAAGCAGGGATATGTTTTGCTTTGATAAAATTTTGAGCAGCATACAAGAAGCTGAATTTTTTTTTTTCAAAGTTGAGAATTTAATCACAAGGGAAAATGGCACCAGGACTTGCAGTTACTGACATCACAGAGATAATTCAGCTGGCACACAAAACTGCAAAGCCATCTCTCAACCACCTCCCTGTAACATGTATCAAAATTCAGACTCTTTTGATCCTTTCTTTTGAGAACATTAAGAAAATTAGTCCATAGATATGCAAGGAAGAGAATCTGGAAAATCAATATCAAACCACCCGTATCATGTCTTTTTCTGGGAAGAACAATTTAGAAACTTGCAAACGAAACGACTCATTGGAGTTCAAAGTCCGCGAGCCTTATCTTTCGAACATACCCGAACAAAGGCAGCCGTCTTTCTGGAATGATTTCCTTTCATTACTTTCCTGGTTTCCATCGCCAACCGGTTTACACTCTGGATTAATTAATAAATAAAACAGAAACGATAATAAAAAGGGTGGCCGGTGAAGGTTAACGTCATCCATGGAGATTGGGACATTAATTGCATACAAGTGAATGAGAACAAACTGACTGAGACCAAGACTGGTTAGCACTGAACCCTGAAATGTGAAGGGGTCATCAGACCTGATTCAATCTCAGCTTGAGCAAACATCTCCAAGAGGGGAAGAACGAAAGGCACTCAGTGAGCTAGCCATGCCTATCAACTGGCAGTATAAATCATCATTTTCTGGTTTAATGAACAGCCAGGGTTCACTCACTCCATTTCCAGAAATCCCACACGTGAAGCTTACGAATCTAGAGGTCTTAAGAGAAACCTCCCAGTCTGAAAGCAGATCATCCCATAGAGCTGTGCGATACTCACTATTGCTGTGAGAACAGTGTGATACCAGTAGCCATGGCGTTACTTACAGCAAACCAGTTGCTGTTCTAAGAGTGGTTCATTCGTGAGCTCATTAAATCCCCACATCCCTACAAGGTGGGTACTGTTTCTGCCCCATCTTACAGATGAGTCTCTATGGTCAAGTCTTAGTTTAGTAAAACTGCAGGGCTGATAACCAACAAGTTCACTCTCCTTCAATTTTCATGAAGCAATTAAAGAGCCTTAGGAAACCTTTCCACAAATATGCAAAGTTTGAACCTATGGTTCCCAAACTGTATACCATGATACCCCAGGGTATCATTAGAGCAAACGCACAGAGGCACCACATTTTTTTAGGAAAACACAGCAATGCTCAGTTATTAAACATTGCAAAGCACTGGTGTGAGGGAGTCCACAGATTCAACAGTGTTGACTCAATACGTCAAACACATTCCATTTCTTGCAGTGCTGGCACATCTTTGGGAAGCTGAGTTTTTGGCAACTGCTGTGATAAAATACAAGTACTGTGCAAAAATTGATAGTGGGAAAAGATCAACATGGAACAGGAAATAAAGGTAGTGGGGCCTACAGGATTCCAAGGTGGGAGACAGAGAGTGCCCAAGAGGTAGTGCACACTTCACCAGCAATTAGTTATTTAAGACTGAAGTTAAAAATAAATGTTTCTCTCAATTGCTGTACATTGTTGTTTCAAAGGGCTATAGTGTAACTATGGCATAAACACTTCAACTGTTACTTAAGCCTCTTGGCCTGCAGGCTTCTGAAGTTACTGAAAGGCACCGTGACCCACCAAGTCTGGACTGGGCTACGCCACAGGGCTTTGGGTTAGTAGTTCCGTAACTAAATAATTAGTGCAACTCACTTAGCTCTTTCCTGCTGGCACGCAGGAATGGGAATATGCAGATTAAGAGGGAAAACAGGTCAAAAAAAACCACCGAAGAATTAAGAAAAGTGGTCAGTTTGTTTGATCTTTGAGAAACCACCGTCCACGTTTCTGGCAACAGAAGCAGTGACGGGCCAGAAGAACCCCAGATTAATTAAAGCTGATGCTGATATAGATGGTCAATAAATATTTACTCAGAGAAGCAAAAGTTGAGGGCCTCCCTGGTGGCACAATGGGTTAAGCGCAGCACCGTGGAGCTGTTGGAAGCTGCGGTGCGAGTTCGATGCTGGCTGGGGAGAGTCCCACATGGTGCAGCAGCCCTCTCCTGCCTTGCCCAATGCTCCCCTCAGCAGTGTATTTCAATCAATTTGTGTGTTCTGCTCCCCACTCTGCCTCTGGTGAACCCTCTCACTGCCCCACAACTCTGGCCTGCACCCCAGCTTGTATGCACGCATAAATAAATAAATCTTAAAAAAAAAAAAAAAGAAGCAAGAGCTGAATAAAAATCCTTACGTGAATCAGCTGCACAAGAACAGGCTCCAGATTGCAAAACATGGACCTGGCCTCGACGTAGAAACTCAGCTGCTGTTCAAAGTCACGGCCAAAGGAAACCTAGAACCCAGGAGAGAAAGTCTGACACTGTCATCTCCAGACAAGACACGAATGAGTTTTTTCCTGATCTTTGTGTGGCTGGGAAGGTGTTGTGATGACAAGTCACCAAAAGTTCCACAAACATGAATGGGTGGAAATGTGAAGGCAACACACACACACACACACACACACACACACACACACACACACAAACACGAGAATATACTTGAACTAGGTTTGACATCCAGCTGTCATTTAAATAGAACTATCATCAGGGACCTTCCTGGTGGCACAAGGGGTTAAGTCTCAGCACTATGAAACTAACAGCAGCAATGAGTTCAATCCCCGGCCAGGGAGCTGACCCACATGGCACAGCAGACCTCTCCTGTCTCCCCACTGCTCCTCTCAGCAGTATATTTCAGTTGATCTGCCTGCTCTGCTCCCCACTCTGCTTCTGGTAAATCCTCTCATCCCCGCACATCTGGCCTACACCCCAGATCTTGTATGCATAAATAAATAAATCTTTAAAAAATAAAAATAACTATTACCACCTCACTTAATGACATGGGCACTGGAGTAGAACATAAAGACCAAAGGGTAAAAAACAGAATCTCATGCTGGAAACAGGAATTCCCAAGACTACAAGGAAACCACTGGAAAGCAAATAATGGAATGCTGTATGTCCACTGTGGCCTTTTCACAGAACATAAATTGCATTATTGGAGGCCACTGGGTAGAGGGTTTCCCAAGTAAGAGTTACACCTTTCTGCTTCCTGGTGGGAATTCCAACCTTCACCGCCCCCGAGGGGCCAGTGAGCCACAGATGCAAGGTTCTCCACCATTCAAAATCCCCTTTTCCTGCTTTTCCAAATTTATGAACAGCTGGTTAGCAGGATAAACTTTACAGCTACAGCAACCATTTTTGTCCAGAAGAGGCTTAACATTGCTACTTCCATTATAGCTATCAGGTTTCACATCTTATTTCCTCATCTTGTTCTCCATTTTAACTCGTTGGCTTTCAGACCAAGCCACAGAAGAGTAAGTTCCACCTGATCAGCATATAAACCCAGGGCCCAGGAAAGACAACTGGTAGAAGCCACAAGAACATTTTCTAACATGGAAAAGAAAAGGCTCATCCTGAATTTTCTTCAAAATTGCCGTTTTGCCCACAGTCAGGTGGATAGCTAAACACCGCCATCATCAAATGAGTCACATTTTCAAGATTATTTCCAAACTGATCTAGTAATTTTCATCTTGGTCAGCTTTTGTCCTGACATTGCTACCAAACCAGAGAAAGCTGGCGGTGGCTGGCGTTTCAGCCCCGAGCACCAAGATGGGGGCCAGGGTTGTCCTGGCCAGGATGGTCGCGTGGGTGGGTGGATTCTAAAGAAGGCGGCAGTGACCCCACCCGTGCGCATGTGCTTCCGCAGTGTCCCTCTGGATGTGCCCCATTGGAGCAGGGCTGCCTCCCCTGCCCTCCCAGGAGCTGGCCCTGTGACTTGCTGTGACCCACACGCTGTGGTGGGCCACACAGCCCTGCTCACCACGCACTTTCTAAACTCAGCCTTGAGAGCTTCTCTTTGGACTCTCACCACCTAAGAGCTCAGGGGAGATATCACGTGGTGAGAGAACCGTGGAGAAAACAGAGGCTGCGTGAACAAGAAAGGAGTCACCCCAGACACGTGTGCAAGGCTGTCCTGGGGCCCCCAGCCCCAACCTTGCCTTGGGAGCAGCCTGGTTCCATTCTTTTTTTAAAAAAAAATAATTTATTTATGCATACAAGCTGGGGTACAGGCCAGAGGCGTGGGGCGGCGAGAGGGCTCGCCAGAGACAGAGCAGGAGCAGAACAGGCAGACTGATGGAAAAACACTGCTGAGGGGAGCAGTGGGCGAGGCAGGAGAGGTCTGCCGCGCCATCTGGGAATCTCCCCGCCGGGCGTTGAAATTTCGTCGCCGCTGCCGACAGCTCCGCAGCGCAGCGCTCAACCGCTGCGCCACCAGGGAGGCCCCTGGTTCCATTCTTACAAGACTGTCAGAACGAATAAAACCCTGTTATTTAAGACCATGAAGTATGGGGTGAGTTGACAGGCAGCCATGGGTAGCAAAAACAGATGAGAGCGGACACCTGGCATTCTGCATCCCGGCATCGTTTTACCATCATCTGATGAGATACACACAGGGGCTTCAGGAAGCCGCTTCTCCCTGCTCTGGCGGCCAAAGTGCACACGTGTCCAGGGCGTGGCCAGTGAAGCACTCCTTCCCTTTGCAGCAGCAATTCCTTCGGGGATGGGCCGCCCACCCAAACTAACCCAAAGACACCCAACCCCAGAACTTCCACTGGAGCCTTTCCCCTGGGGCAGGAAGGAATGGAAGCCTGGAGCCTGCCTGAGGGACGCCGAGAGACCAAGGACATGCAGGCAACACCAGAGACCCCAGGCCAGCTGCTCCTTCCAAGAGTCCCACCCTGGATTTTCTGCCACATAAGCCAATGACGCTCCCCTCCCACCCCTGTTTTATTTTTTCCTTCAGTCAGTTTGTCTTGGCTCCCTTTGGCCCCGGGAGAGTGTCAGCTAATATAAGATGTTTTCTAATTTCATCTTATCTCAATAAAAATGAAAGCACCAGGGAACCAAATGCCAACTATTTTTACCAGAATAAGGATAAACAGTTATATCACATTTCCAAGTGTTTGCAACTTCTTCCCCAGTACTTACCATTTTGATAAATCCATTAATCAAATATGCCAGCATTCTTTTTTCATCCTCAAGAGTGAGCGCGCTAAAGTCAATAATTGTACATGATTAACACTGAGAAAATAAATGAAAGTTTCTAAAGAAAATAAGTACATAATAAGCAATGTTTAACAGGTAAAAACATTGTGCATTGTCTAGACTTAAAAAACTCCCAACAAGCTGTATTTGTTCCTTTTGCTGGAAATATGTAAACTACATCAACAATTTAAGTGAGTTTCTCATCTCTAAGATGCTGTTCTTAAGATGTATTAAAGAGAGGGTAGCCTTCAGTGGTTGGAATTTGAACAGTTAAGTCCAACTGCAAACACCATGTACTATAGTGAAATTTGAGCTCAACATTATCAAAAACTTCAAAGATGTAGCAGAGTTGCGTTTTACAGTGAGTACCCACATACCCACCGTCAAGATCTTATCATTATCATTTCACAATATTTGCCTTATCACATTATCATCCAATTCCCTCTCTAGCCATCAATCCATTTTATTCTGGGGGTGTATCGTAAAGGAAATCACAGATCTCAGTTGCTTCTATTTAATTAGTAACTGAACACAAATACCAATGAGAAAATTTCAAGTCCTTAAAGTTTCCAGGATATATTTGAAAGTCTATAAATAGTTTCCCAGATTTGTTTTTGAACAATTTTATGAGTCCAGAAAAAACAGGAACGAATGTTCTTGTTTGTTGTGTTGTTCTAAATGAAAATAGGTATTGGCAAAGACGGCATACCCTCCCCTCTGAGAACTAACAGCCCCTGCATTCTTTGAGACTACATGTCCCAGGCCCCTTTGCGGAGGGTCTGGCAATATGACAGCACTGGCCTATGGGATGTGGACACAGGTGATGCTGATGTGTGAACATTCCACGTTGCATCCCTGAAAGAAAACCACTGTCCTCCAGTGCCCACAGGCTACAAAGGGGCAAGGTCCAGGTCAGCCCCGTTCCACAAGGACAACACCCAGAGGGATTTCAGAGCAATAAGCCACAGGAACTTGGATCTCTAGATGATGTGCTGGAGCTTCTCTTCTCTACCTGCTGGTCTCACACTTTCAGCAAGATACAAACAAACCTTCTATTTTACGTAAGCCAAAAAACCAGTATCTTACTAGAATACAAGTGCCTTTTTCTGGATGCTTTTTGGGCCTTTATTTCTATTTTTGTCCAACAAAAGTCTTTTGGTTGCATTTATTATGAAAAGTCTCAGTATTTCCATTTTTACAACTAACTATGAAGTTGAAAGCATGAAGTCATGAAAAGAAAGATTGTAAAATTCAGAGGGAAAAAAAGAGAAAAAATATACAATTCATCTTGTTTACGGTTAAGTTCCAAAATAATTTTCTCAATTCTTGTAACATCTTCCAATAAATCAAGATGTTTATTCTTTCGGGACTAAAATTTTAACCACAAACAAGCAGGAACTGCTTTAAGCACAGTCAGATGGAAACATAACAAAACAACTGAAAAACAGAGGAGTGACAATTTGGCCTCGAACCCAAAGGTAAGGGTAGTGGGTAGGAATGAATCTCACATCTGCTGAGCAAATACAGTCTTCGTGCAAGGAATATAAGCAATTTCATATAATTTGGCTAATAATGAGAAGAAAATAGAAAGGCTGTATAACTGGGTTGGGGAACTCTTTATTATAGTATCTGTTACTCTCAAAAATCTCCAGGAGACATGGAGTTCGAACCCACTAAATGAAACCAGCCTTGTTCTCCAACAGCAATTTCTTTGTAAAAACATCTGCCATCTCATTTTCTCAGCCTCCCTCCTCTCCTAGACTGGAATGTCCTCGTTACCAAGAATCTTAATAGGTCCCATAAAATAGTAGTATTCCCAGTGGCAGCTTAAAGCAGTGACGCCAGGATGCAGGGTTACATGGTATTAAGACTCCACCCATGTTACGTTTCAGTCTTAAGGCTTACTTCACAGAGTCGTGCATGGTCTTGCAAACATGCAAAAGGGCGTTCAGAATGACGGGATCCTTGGTGGGCTCTTGCTGATGCCTAGGAAACATTTACAAGTAATGGTAAAAGCTACATCCACTGAGAGTGGTGATAGTGTGGACTTTGCTATGGTGCACATTTGAGAAGCAGCAATTTATCTGGTTGGCATTAAACACAGCCCAGCCACTTTGGGCCATGTGCTGGTTCTCTCTTAATTCTTCTCTAAATAACAAGTTTGCTCTCCTAGGCATATTGTAACCTGGCCTAACTGCAAAATCTTGGCAAAACTGCTACATTTCCTAAGCCAGGCAAAGGGCAAGACTGTTTACTTAATTAGGTTTCTGGAACTTTCTGACGCTGTCCACAACCTGTCTACAACTATGTTAAGTGCCAGGCAAAATTATTAATTGGGTTTTTCAAATAATATAAAAGGACAAGCTCTTATAATAATATGAGGAAAGCAGGCACATTTGTCCCAAGCATATGGAATTAATCTTTTAGAAAGATAACATAAGGAATACCACACACATATTCCAGCAACATCTAACTCAATTTTCCAAATAATATTTTTGACCATATCTACAGATTTAATATTTAAAGTGACTTTAAATTTTTTAACTTAACCTTGTCCTAAAATATATGAAATCACCAACTGAATTCATTGTATATTATCTCATTTACTTTAAAATAAATGTGCAGCTTTTAAAATAAAAAATCATTCCTCTAAGTTCCACCTGAGATCATTTCGTGCACTACCACCAGTGGGCAGTTTAGAGAAACACAGATTTGACCAATAAAACGGAAGAAACTAAATCTAAAAACTGGTGGTCACAATCTAAATATTAAAGATGAAAACCTTTCTGACTCTGGTACCTTGGTAAATATGATTTTATTTTTATCTTTTAAAATGTGAGTAGTAGTAATTCACCACTAGAGCAACTCCTTCCAAAAATGCCTTGCAATAAAAATGCAGGTGGTGAAGGTCCTTTAGGTTCATGTTGCTATTCCTGACTCTGTCATTTTAAATGCTAATTACAAGCCTTTACTGTAACTGTAACTTTACTTTACTGTACTTTACTTTACTTTACTGTAACTTTACAAGCCCTTTTAATGTGGTTTTCCTTTCAATGTTATTTTAGAGATGAACGGCATACATGCCCCTAAGCTGAAAGCACATAAACTGATTTGCTACCAACAGGCTTCATTCACAAGGGAGGTGGGAATCAAATTTTTTTGTTACAAAGTTTTCTGTTACACTTACTTGATAAAAACTTCCATGATGCATTTGCAAACCTCCACCCGCACACTCTCTTTTTGGAACATGTCCAGAAATGGCAGAAATTTTTCCTAAAAATAAAAAAGCACTCTACATGCAATTTACAGAAGTTACTGGAAGGAATACTAAAGATAGTGTTTTTCTTCCAGTCTATGTGTATTATTTTTCCAAATGCTGCTGAAGTCGTAATGACATAAGTACTTAAGTTGTTTAAACCTAAACTACTGTATAAAAGCAGCTGTTAAAGTATTTATTTTGGCCTACGGCACCATGAAAAATTACTGAGACATTAAGGGAACCTGTGACTCAGATACAAATTTCCAAGATAATTAAGATATGTTACTTACCACTGAGAAAAGCACAGAGAAGTCATGAAAATGGGCAATGACTTTCTTAATTATTGACTGAAGCTGCAGAACAAAACAATACACACACCTTATTGAGTAAAACTAGGATATTTTTAAAAAGGGAACTCTTTTTCACAATTTGCAATTCTAATTACCGTCAAGGAAACCTGGATGCTCAGAGAACGGGGAACAATGGGGTTCGGTGAGTTTGCCCACCTCACTCTAGTTTGGGGAAGCGCCTTCCCAGCCTCTAATGTCACATGGACAGCGGAGCAGTTACTGCTCATTGTGAGGATTAAACAGAATGATTCCTGGAAAATGGGCAGAGTAGTACCTGCCCGTCAACACGTCTATGAATGTGAATGAATACTTTGGGGGACCTCTTCCCTATAGTCACCATGATGACTCAGCTCTGCCATAATGGCTTGAAAGCAGCCATAGACAACACGGACACGAATGGGCATTGCCGAGTTCTAATAAAACTTTATTCATAAACTGTGTGTGTGGACACATAACGGTCATGCAGAAGCGAACACAGCAAATGCTATCAACTGGTAAATCTGGGTAAAGAATAATGGGCATTCTCTGTGCTATGCTTTCAACTTTCCATTAAGCTTTATTTCCAAATAATCTGAAAAAAAAACATAAGCACCTGCTCACTGATGTAAATCACATCTCAAGCAGCCTCACCACCACTCTGAGCAAGGGGTGGGACAGAGGGGGGCTCCTCTCAGTCCCATTTCACAGGTGAGAAAGCTGAGGCCCAGCGAGATTAAGTGACTGGCTCAAGGGCATACAGCCGAGGCACAGCGGAGCGTGGATTCAATCCCCAGATCAACCGGCCTCACAGCCTGACTTGTGCAACAAGTCCACTTAATCCGCCAGGTAAGATGCCCCAGAGTGTGGACGGGAGAGACACAAACCTATTACCTGCGGGTAGGAGTCTTCAAAGGCACGATCTGGAGTCATGTGCTTGATGACATCCGCCAACACCGTATTCACCTCTCGCTTCTAAGTGGGGAAAATCAGTCACACCCGTATCACATGCTGCACGGCAGCCACTGACCACTTTTCCTGGCGCAAAGGACTAACTTTTTAGGAGACATCACACACCTTCCAGGAAACACCTTCCAGGGAGAAATCACACCCATATCCCAGGGCTAAAGCTGGTCTGTGATGGCTGGGTCCACACCAAGTCCAGATCAATACACAGTTCTAGAAGGTTCCCGGACATTACCTTGCCCCTGCTTTCCTGGAGTACTGGTAAACAGGGCCGTGTCCCAGGTCCCTCACCAGGGAGAACCATGAGGCATCGAGGCTTCCTGGGCAGAGCACAGATGCTCCCCTGCAAGTCAGGCGACCCAGTACCTGCTTCACGTTGTCATTTGTGTTATCAGGCTGCCAACCACAGCCCAAAGCCAGCCCAGGGCCTGCTCTCTATCGCCTGGGACTTTGAGAATGATTCACACTCAAACTAAAAAGAAGAACAGCGTTTGGTGATAGCAAAAGCTGTGTGCCAGTCACATCTCGGTGGGCGTCGAGCACACTGGAACACAGCCACACTCACTCATGCGTTGTCTCTGGCTGTTCCGTGCTACCGCGGTGGAGCTGGACACTCGTGCCAGATCACACAGTCCAACAAAACCACAGACATTCACTACCTGGCCTTCTAGAAAAAAGGTCTACATGCCCGGCACAGTGAAGGCTCCTGGCACACAGCACATGCCAGCTACACAGCTGCCATCACGCGCACTCTCTCACCTAACATGCACAAGACTCATTATCCACACCCTAATATGGGCATCGTTATCCACATTGCACAGATGAGGAGATGGAGGCTTAGGGAAGGTAAATGACTTAGCCAGGGTGACACAGCTTTTTTTGTTTTTTAAGTCTGTCAATAGCACTACAAGAATCAATGCTCCTTGCAGAAATAGCTGATTCTGAATCTGGGGTAAGAAATAGGCGAAAAGGTTGGAACATCTTATAGCAGGAAGGAAAGCACCAAAACCCTAAGAGGCTCGGAAGTCAACCTGAAAAGCACCCGCTGGCCACTGGGCCACCGAGCGTCCATGAGAACAACGTCATTGCAGCAGGTTAAAACACATTGGCTATATCTGAGTCCACGAGTCTCTAGAAACACAAACAGTCAGTACCATTCAAGGATCACCTTTGGGGATGCTGGGGAACTGAACCCTTATTCTAAGAACCAGTAAATAACAAGGACAAAATGAACATTAGTACTACGCTTTCTGGACAAACTGTACTTCAGGGTAACCAAGTATCTGCCAAAAGGAGTTCCCCTTTATGCACGTATCACGGCTAACAACAAAGGAGAAATGATAGTAACTCCAAACCTCACCACCGGGCAACCACTTACAAACCACGAGATGGAATAAGCTTCAGTGTCTGCTCACAGAGACACAACCAGATTCCACTCTCCCCGGGGGGTACCCCGCTACCACCCAGGCCCACTGAGTCTCCAGAACTAGTCTCTGCTCTGTGACAAGCCTGGTCTTTCCCAAGCTGCGTTCTAGTCTGGGCCAGTGTCTTTATTTGCTTGAAAAAAAAATTACATGCAGGTCAAATATGTTTGGGAAATGCTGCTTCCTAGATGCCTCTGGAAAGTCACAATGTACTTTAGCCCGCGAGTATCTTAGATATCCTATGGTAAAAAATCTGCTCTACTCTGTATGATGCAGCACTCCCCAAGTTAAATATGAATAGGGAACACTTCTGTTATCTATAGCACACATATTAATGCTCCATCACACCTTTTCATAAAGAAAGCTATTTTTTTTTTTTTTAGCTGAAGGCCAAGTACCATTGTAAAATGCCTGCAAGCCTAAGCTAGCCCTATTTGCTATCCTAAACATGGGAAAATATGCATTCCTTCCAAAAAACAATGCCAGTCATACATACCGTGAAATGCTTGCAGGTGTATTCTACCCACACTTCGGCACAATTAACATACTCCTACAAAGAAAATGTAAAAATACCTTTACAATAAGACACAGGGTTGATCTCAGGACAAAAAGCTCATCAGGTGCCAATCCCTTCAAGGGCTCTGGTGTTTAAGAGCAATAGGAATTTCAAGAGTGGTTCATCTACACAAAAATCTGGCCCACTGATACATCTAATGCTGAGAAGAGAGTTATAAAGAAACCTGAGTGGTTTCAATGAACTAGTCTTTCATTCGGGATTGTTCCACAGGCCAAGATAGAAATCTGGGCGGTTCTGCCCTGCCTGGAGATGGCAAGAATCTAAGGGCTGTGGGGAGGACATTGGGGAGGCCTCATTCCATCTCAGCGGAGAGCTGGTGGAAGTGCCAGTTTTGCCTAAAATGTGACTTTTGCATGTTCTGGGTGAAAAAAAAAACCCAGATTTCTGCCTAAAAAAAATTTGTCCAACAGAGGGGCAAAGTGTATGTGCTGTGAAAAGGTCAGCAAGCACAAAGGTTTTAGGTGAGAACCTGTATGTTTTACTCAAACAGGCAGGGGGCCCAGAAGAGACAATGAGATGGCATGGAACTGATAATGTCATAGGGCTGAGGAAAAAAATGGCCAGGGAAATAGAGTCTGCCAGCATGCCTCTTCTGCTCTGACACTTTAAGGAAGAGAAAGAAGAAATGGGAAGGGAAGAAAACATTTCATTCACACAAGAAAAGTCAGGAACATTCTTAGGTCAAACTGGAATGCTAAGAAGGTAAACTAAGGAAGGTGAGTGTGAAGTTAACGACTGGAGAAAACTGTTTACACAGGCTTTTGATGCAAGGTTGCTTTTAACCACTGATGTACTGGGCCTCACAGCCCCAGGTTTTTTACTTCAATATCCTGAACAAGCTGTTTCAGTTAGCCAGTCAGCATTCACGAAGTAGAATAATTCAACAGCTGAAACTGAGTGGAGGATTGGCTAAATGTAAGCTAAGGTACACAATTTTGTAAAGAGCTAGGTACACAATTTTGTAAACACTAGTTTCCAGTTTTTCTAAAGTGTACCACTGTCCTTAATGTGTTATTAAAAAGGTGGTGATTAGCAAGGGTTTATTACCGAGCTCATTTTAATACCCCTTCTTGATAAAAAAATGATTGTATCAAATGCTACTTATCCATATTCAGATATTTGCTGTGTTAGGGATGGAGTGTTTGTGTCCCCTCCAAATACATGAAAGCTGAAATCCCAGTTCCCAACATGATGCTGTTAGGAGGTAGGGCCTCTGGGAGGGCATCAGGTCGTAAGGATGAAGGCCCCCTGAATGAGATTAGCGCCCTTAGGAAAGGGGCGCCCTTCAGTGCTCTTGATCTTTTCCCTCCAAGGCAGGAGGAGAAGTTGGCCATCTGCAACCCAGAAGGGGGCCCTCGTCAGAACTTGACCATGCTGATTCCCTGATACTGGACTTCCAGCCTCCAGAACTGCGAGTTAGAAACAAACGTCTGTTGTTGAAAAGCCACCAGTGCGTGGTGCTGTTAAAGCCACCTGAACTAAGATACCTTTGAAAGTTCCAAATATTTATCATGGCCTCAAGATGAGACAGACTTCAGCTATGAAAACTTGAAGATACACCTTTAATCGACTCTTCATTTTAAGTTAACAAAGAATTTTTAAAAGTAGAACTCTTTAAAAAAAGGTATGCTTGGTTAAGAGATTTTTTTTTTTTAAGAAAGAATACACAGGAATGCTTGTACAAAAGACGGTTGATCTAAGGTCCAAATGTCACCCACCTGTGGGTTCTTCAATTTCGTGATAACTTTCCAAGCCTCATTGAGAATCTGAAGCCGGTCACCCTCGGGAGGATCAGCCAAGGCCAACTTCAACCCCAGTGAGCGAAAAAGAAGATGCTAAGGAAGACATCAACCCGTTATCACACTGGAGACTTGACAGAGTAACTTGAGGCGTAAAGAAAAACGTCACAACATTTAGTTCACCTCAGAGTTGCCAACCACCTCTTTCTAAAGTTCTACCACAGACCTATGCAGGCCAGACTGAGACACTCAAGACACAGCTGCTTTGTGTACTGGCCTAATTGGTGAGCCACAGCTTTTCATAAATAATGTGTGAGGATGTATTTGTAAAGACATAGGAGCAAAGTCTTTCCCAGACACTTCCTGGTGAGCTGACGGATGGACAGAGCACTTGCGGCCTTCCCCGCGCCTGACCGGGCCCGCTGCCAATTCATCTTCCATTGTGTTCTCTAGGGACAGGGCCTTTGCTCATTCTCTGTTATCCCAAGCTACCCCAGTGCTGGACTCTCCCTCGAGAGTGAGCGGCAGAAAAGCTGCCTGTTTGGTCCCCCTCAGCATTAAGGCCGGAGCCTACCTTGGGGAAGCCGGACTCATCACACTCCTTAATCATGGCGATGAAACCCATGGACCTTGTGGCGATGAACTCGGCCTGGAAAGCTGACATCACTGAGTTCAACAGCAACGCACTGCAAGACACATACACACGCCAGCAGGGCTTCCCCTTAATCAGTTGCTTTATGTTAGGATGTGAGTTGCCAGGAAGGATGACTGACAGCCCTTTAACGGAAAGGCTGGGGAATTTTTCTTTTTAAACAGGCAACCTCTAGAGACTAACATAATGTTTCGTGCATATCTGGAACTTAATAAATGTTGAACTGACTGGATGAGTGGATGGATGGATGGCTTGACAGGTAAATAAGCAAGTGATCAAATCCACTTTAAAAGAGGTAGAGCAGGCCTTCAAAAGGCCGGTGCACTAATGCAATGAAACATTTAGCAATGATGCTGATCCAAGTCACAGAAATACATCCACCTGTATTACAAAAAGTACCATTCTAAGGTCTGGCACATGACAATACCGGGGCACAACACCACCCGGCCCAGGCTGCTTACCCCGCTACCACGGGAAGGTGAGCAAGTGAGAAGCTCATATGTCTGGGAGTCAGGAACATCAGGCTCATCCTGGCCCTATAACTTATCACAGCCCACCAGGAGAGGGGACTATTCCTGTACCCATTTTACAGAAGAGGAGACTGAGGCACACAGAGGTCAAGTTAGTGACCCAACATCCCAAGGCAAAGTAAGAGCGGAGCCAAAATCTGAAGCTACACCCTCCTGCCATCCTGCGGGCCTGTCCACACTCAGCTCGCCAAGCGGAAACAAAGCCGCCAACTCTATCTCCAGACTTCTGCTTGGTGAACTTTAAAAATACTTGTTCTGGGTACCCTGTTGGCGTAAGGGGTTAAATCTCAGCACCATGGGCTATCCGCAGTCACTGTGGCCTGAGTTCAATCCCCAGCCAGGGAGCTGACCCATATGGTGCAGCAGACCTCTCCTGTCTCACCCTCTACTCCCCTCAGCAATGGGTTTCAATCTGCCTGTTTTCTTCCCCACTCTGTTTCTGGTGAATCCGCTCACCCAGCTATACCTCTGACCTACACCCCAGTTCTTGTACGCATAAACAAATAAATCTTAAAAAAAATACTTACTTGTTTCCTAGCTTCTTGCATCTCTCCATCATCTCAGTTAGCAGGGCCTAATCAATTGAAAAAGCATAATAAAAACCATCAGGTCGGAGAACCTAAAGCAAGAGTTCTCACAAAGAAATTTCTCAAGTAACACTTTAAAAGAAATGTAGCCACATGCCCCTTTACACAACTCTCAGTGCCTGGAGTGGAAAGGGAGGTTGGGGGAGGAAAAAACTCACTTTCATGGCACTTCGTCTACTGGATGGGGCCCTGGGTTCAAATCCAATCTCACCACCTACAGCACTGAAATCTTGGGCCAGTCCCCCAGCCTCAGAGACTAGTTTCCTCGCCCTTCAGCAGATGATCCAGGCAGCACTGCCCGCAGATGGGCCAGAGTGTGCCAAGGTCACCGTGGTCTCACGGCCACCGAGGGGCAGGCGCTCTCTCCTCCCATTCCAGAGGAGAAAGCAAGTCTCCAGACAATGGCGCACTGAGACAAGGCGACACAGCTGGCAGTGTCGTGCCGGGTGTGACAGGGCAGTCTGGCATCAAAGGCCATGCTCTTCACCACATTTCCTCTCCTCTTATTTTGAAGCACATTTTCCCCCCCAGAGGAAGTAAGTGTTTCACTCCTGGAACACTGTTAATGGCTTTAGAACTATCTTAAGACAATTACCTTGAAAAGAGCTCCTATTTAAAAAATAAAAATCAATGGAAGAAGTGTCCTTTCGGGCAGTGATCTGGGAAAGGTTCTAAACGGCACAGACAAGGTCAATCCTAAGACTAAAGGTCACCAAAAGCAGCCTGCAGCCAAGCGTTCCCTGTGCCCTGCCTCCTCACTGACTCTTCACAACAGCCCGGAGACCCTGGAGATGATCCCTGTTTTACAGAGGGGCGAAGGTCGGACAGGTCAAGCTACTTTCAATGAGGGGGTCGAGGGGAAAGGAGATTGGTATCTAAGTCTGGTCCTGAGGCCAAAATTAAACACAATTTAACACAATTCCACCCTTTCCGCTGTGCCCGTGTGTCTGGGGTGTGGCCTGTATAATTACGGTGACCGCTGACTGTAGAACTATCATCAGCGCCCTCAGCCCCCAAACCCTGACTTGGTTCAGGTATTTGTCTCTTCCCCATAGTATCAGGTTGTATCCTGTTACGGACTGAATCACGTGCCCCTAAAATTCATATATCGAAGACGAAACCCTCAGTGTGACTAGGTAGAGAGAGAGGGCTATAAGGGAGGTGATGCAAGGGAAGTGAGGTGATAAGGTGAGGTGCTCCTCCAGCAGCGCTGCTGGTGTGCACCACACACCAGGTGCGCGCGCGCACTCACACACACACACACACACACACAAGACCATGAGACCATGTGACCATGTGGGGACACGGTGAGAAGTCACCGGCCCTCGAGCTAAAGAAAAGGCATCAACAGAAACCTGCTGGCACCTTGGCCTTGGGTTTCTAGCCTCCAGTGAAAAAATACATTTCTGTTGGGTAAGGCCCCCAGTCCATGGTATTTTGTATGAGGATGTGAAGTTGGGCCCTTTACTATGGTCTAAATGTTTGAACACCCTGCAAAATTTCCAGGTTGACACCTAATCCCCAATGGGATGGTATCAGAAAGTGATGCCTTTGAGAAGTGATGAGATCGTGAGAGTGGAGCCCTGGCGAAAGGGATTAGTGCCCTAATAAAAATGATTCAAGAAAGCTCCTTTGTCCCTGCTGCCATAGAAAAGCTCACAGATCATCTGTGCGCACAAGCCTGGCACAAGCCAGGATGTGGGCCCTTCCCAGATGCCAGATGTGCCTGGAAAGTGAGAATTAAGTATCCATTGTTTAGAAGTCATCCAGTTTGTGGGCTTTTGTTACAGCAGTCCAAACAGATAAGGCAGGCTAACAAAGGACCAAACTACTCATGATCCCTGTGGGATGACTGGTGGGTTAGACGTGGGGATATGAGCAGCTGAGCTGGGAGCTTCAATGAAAGGTTTCTTGTTCTTAACCAGGAACCCAAGGAAATGAAGATGATCCCGTACTTCTGCCTCTGGGTGCTGTCACTTCTGGAAGTGACACTGCAGCCACCCTGCTGCTATCTGGGGCTGGCACAGCAGACAGCTGGACAAACCTGCCTGCCTGGCCCACCATGCGTGCAATAGAACACACTAAATTAGTATGGGGGGGTCAGTTAGGTGTTTTTTTCTTGCGTCAGAAGCATCCCAGCTGGTAGCAAAAGTGCCAATGTCAAAAATGGCTTCCCTACCCCAGTGCTGAGAAGTTTGTATTTGAAGTCATTCTTGAAGACCAGTATCACAGCGGTTTGTGGGAAAAGCTGAGAAAGGCCTTCTGGAGGGATCACACTAGTGGTCTGCAACCTGCACGAACAACCACCATTCAGCAGCTACCCATGGAGCAACTCGGGTGTGCCAGCCACTGTTCTGGGCACAGGGACATGGCGGAGGACATCAGACAGGAACCCTGCCCCAATGTGCCTCACTCTTTCTCGTACACAGGCCGGATGCACACAAAGGAAACATCTCAGCCCACCACTTCTGCAAAGTGGAACTAGGGCATGGACAAAACATTCTGGCCATTAAGACAAATGTTCTCTTTAAAGTTCTCTTTTCCACGAGAGATGAATGCATTAAAGAGGCATCCACGGATATAACTTTTTTTAAAAGGCTCTCTTGCAATTAGGACCGTAGGAATACCCATAAGTGTCCTGGGAGCCAAATGTTATGGATCCTAGGCAGGACTGTTAGAGGTTATTAATTTTTTTTCTTTCCTGAGAAGTGACAGGATTGATTATCTTTGGCAAGAACAAGAACAACAACAGTTCAAACCAGACTGAGATCGAACCAAGCCTGTGGGCTGAGAGAGAACACTGAAAACTTGCAGCTCAGCAAGTTTGCAGACACACGTCGGAACCTGAAGATTCAGAAGGACCCTACATTTCACATATTTATATAATTTTTAATAAAAATTATAAATAAGAAATGTTTATAGACAACACTACTGTGCATTAAAAGCATCACTATCTTCCTTCCCACCTCCAGCTTCCCCTAAGGGTTCCCTAAGGCCAATATTCTGATGTTTACTTTTTTAGGCCTTTGTGCCCTGTGAATAGACAGATTCTGTTATAGATTTTACTTGATTGTTTTACAAAAATGGAAAGTGTGATCCACATTGGGCTGTAGTTTGACTTTTTTTATTCAAGAACTCTACCTCCCCCCAAGTCAGCACACACACCCACCTCAATCTTTTCATTGGCCAAGGAACCCAACACCTGGACATAGCACTACTGTGTTCCAACTGCCCCAAATTGATTAGATTAAAATAATTTGTTTTTAAAGATTTATTTATTTATGCATGCAAGCTGGGGTACAGGACAGAGGTGTGGGGCAGCGAGAGGGTTCACCAGAGACAGAGTGGGGAGCAGAACAGGCAGATTGATGGAAATACACTGCCGAGGGGAGCAGTGGATGAGGCAGGAGAGGTCTGCCGCGCCACGTGGGAATCTCCCCGGCCGGGCATCGAACTCGTGTCGCCGCAGCCGACAGCTCCACAGCGCGCTTAACTGCTGCGCCACCAGGGAGGTCCTTCAAAATATTTTACCTTGAACCAATTATAGACTCCTAAGGAAGTACATAAATAGATGTCCTGGTACCCATCACCCAGCTTCCCCCAAGGGGAACACCTGAAACTTACATAATGTTATAATGCACTGTGACTTCAAGAAGAAAGTCATTAATTAAAAAAATGCATATTCACTGGAAAGAATTTGAAAAAGACAGAAAAGTTAAAAGGAAAAAAAACAGCCCCCTAAAATCCTACCATTCACCTTGGCCAGTGTTGACGTTTTGGTACATTCCCCTTCTAATATTTCTCTCTCTGTTTTCACTCTCGCTCTGTAATTTGGTTTGGAGAATCTTTCCCTGTAAGATTTTATGGTGCTTTCCCTTGCTGAACACTGTAATCAATACTTGTGGCTAAGAAAGTTCGGTGACCCCGAGCCATTCCAGGAAGGGTTTGGAAGGCAGGGTCGGTCTGGGGGATGTGAAGAGGGGGGCCAAGGGGTGTCAAAGACGCTCCTAAGCTTTTGAGACCCAATTACCTTTCTGAGGCTCGTTCTGTGCCAAGCTCTGTGTTGTTCCTTTACGTGGGCTATCTTGATCCCCTCTCAGAGCTTCCCTAGGCTGGCTGTGGTATCATCCCCATTTTACAGATGAAGCACCTGAGGCTTCCAACTTGCTCAGGTCACACAAGTAAAAAGAGGCAAGACATAGAGCTACGTTAGGGTAAACTCTGAAGCCAGCAGATTTATTCTCTCAACTCCTGAAGTCTTTCTAGTTCTTCCCTGCAACTGCTACACTTGAGATGGGACTTAGAGGCTCTGACAAACTGACTCGTGGGACTGTTGCTTCAAAGTCACATTATAAATTGCACTTTAAACAGCCTAAAATACGATGAAGTTAATGACGCTTACGAAAGAATAGGCCTGGCCCTGCTTAGGGCCCCCTTAGGCAAACAGGTGTGTTATTTTCAGTCTTTCGAATTAGGAAAACTCCCCAATGAAATAGAAATAATGTGAGAAATTAAAAACTTCTCCTTTTAATGCCTGGGGTAAGGAATTTCTTTTTATTGAATATCTGAAGTACTGAAATATTTGAGACTTTCGCACATTAACTCTGGACCGGGGATAAGTGGTATTAGTGTCTAAGATTAGTTTATGACTTTGCCTGTCCTTCACATTTCTGCTTCATTTTGAAAAATAACAAGAGAAATCTAATATGCACTCATGTAATTCTCATTTCAATGTAACAACATTTGTAATATGTGTAAGTCATGGCAATATTCATCAACACTGACTGGAAGTTTGTTCAGTAAAAGCAGAAGTATCACCTTGGTTTAGCTGTGCTATCCAACTCCTCCGTTTTCCCTCTACTTCAGAAGTGGATGTATAACCCTAACCTGGAGATAACCTTAAAAAGCCACAGTTAAATACATCTATTTAAAATGAGTAATACTGGGCCTCCCTGGTGGCGCAGCGGTTAAGCGCTGCGCTGTGGAGCTGTCAGCAGTGGCGACGTGAGTTCGATACCCGGCCAGGGAGATGCCCACATGGCACGGCAGACCTCTCCTGCCTCACCTGCTGCTCCCCTCAGCAGTGTATTTCCATCGATCTGCCTGTTCTGCTCCCCACCCTGTCTCTGGTGAACCCTCTCACCACCCCACACCTCTGGTCTGCACCCCAGCTTGTATGCAGAAATAAATAAATAAATAAATAAATAAATAAATAAATAATGAGTAACACCAAACATAATGATGGTTGTACAAATCCACATCTTAATGAAATGCCACAAAGACAAACCTTTCCCCTTTAATAAAGAACACTAATTGTATTACACTAACACTTATTTCTGGATGATGCATTATCTTAAAAGAAAATGTACCAAAATGTCAACACTGACCAGTGACGGATGGTAGGATTTTAGGGAGCTATTTTTCTCCTTTTAACCTTCCCACCTTATCAACATGCGTATACACTACGTACAGTGAACTACTAAAAGTCCAAATCTATCCTTCACCATACCAATGAATATGCATTTTTATTAATAAATGTTTTCTGATTATGAAATCATCTCCTACCCATTCTGTCTCTTGTTTTTCCACAGCTACCACGGGTCTGTCTCTCTCTGATCCATCTGCTATGCTCTGTCAATTGGCTTTTCAAGCACTGCTTTTTTCAAACCATTTCCCTGATGGAAAATCTTCAAGTGCCGTGTGACTGCTCCATTGTGCATGTTCAACCAGCACTGCAGCCTGGCCCACACGTCCCGGCCCCCACTCCCACCAGCCTAATTTCTCCCTCTTCTCCAGCAACCTTGTTTCCTTATGATGCATCTTACCTACCTCTGTGGGCACCTAGCTAGCAGGTTCTTCCCTGGGCCGTTCCTGACTGCCCTCCTCCCCATTCGTCTCGTAGCCTCAAGTCAGTCCAGACCCCTCCACCTTAATGAATGTTGTCATGAGAAAGACCAAACACAGCGATGGAAGCCACCCCCATGTGTCTGCTGCCAGCCACGGCCAGGTACTGACGTGCCCGGCTGCGGTCTGCTACTGGTCGCCTTTCACAGCGGCGGGAACGGAGGCGCACAGAGGCCAGGCTGCCCAAGCGACAGCTGCCTGCCCAGGCTCTACTGAGGCTCTGTCTCCATGGACATGTACAACCTGCATTGTCGCACCTAGCAGGGGAGCCCACAGATTTCCACACCAGGCCAGACTCCCCTGATGCTGGGGGGCAGGCCTTTTGCTTCTCCACCTCCCACACCACCCCCAACAAACAGAAAGTCTCTGAAGACAAAGAGAAGCTTAACAGAGAATTTCTTTTCACTGCCCCCCAAGGAGGTATTACCAAAATGGTTGCTTTTTTTCCTAGGCAGAAATGTGCCTGAAAGAAGGGGTATCAATCTGTTTTTAACTTACTATAATTTTAACTAAATCCTCTCTTCCAACAAAAAAAGCCTTTCTGAATAATCAGTCCCTGATTTGGGAGATGGGCAGTGGGAGAATTTTGGCTTTCAATTTTGACTTGACATTTCCTATGCCAGATGTACCTGGCTGAGGGCATTTGTCCTTCCTCTCTTCTTGCCCCTTCTTTCGCCATCACGCTTGCCTGCCCGGTGATTTACCAGCTGGCACAACTAAGCAAGTCAGTACCCTACCTTAGAAGCTCGGCCGCTCCGAGACACACACGGCTCTAATTCCCCAACTGACTCGCCCCAGCCACCATTAACGAGCTTCCAGGCATCAATACCATCCCATGCAGTAACACCCCCTTCCACACTGACACCAGTTCTTCTGCATTTTGAAAATGCTTAATTTTTTTTTAACGACACTGTGAGTTCCTAATTTATGTGCCCTAAGAATAATCACAGTTTATTATTATTCAGGTGACCTAAATTTTTTTAATCAATCCTTCTAGCACAAGAACGATTTCCTAGAGTTTTACTCCCCAGGGAAGCTCTATTCCCAGCTTCTGCCATCCTTGGAGATTACTAGTGTTTAAAATAAAAAAGAAGAATGACTTATGATATGCACCTTTTGTTTAGGATCCAATTTTGCCTTTCCTTAAAATAAGGACAAAAAAAAATAAGTGTGCTCATTTTCAAACACCTCAGTCCCGTCCAGCTATTTCAGCCACTCAGCTGAGCAGGCAGGAGTGTGACTCTGTCTCCTCCACCAGGGGCCTGCGCCAGCCAAGTGGCTGAGACTGCGCTGAAGAGCACAGAGCGCGGCCAGCAAACTTCCCAACAGACTTCCATTTTGACCAGCTTGATTTAAAATCAATTTGCCTAATGGTAAGAAATGGACCTAAAATACAAGATGTCCCTATTTTTCTCCTCTTACTTTAGGAATTGGAAAAACAAAAATATAAGCAATGTATTATACTGGCTGAAAAGTTAGAAAAACAGGCCCCAAAATAAGATCTCACTGTTGCTCCAGCAACTGTTTGGTCACATCTCCTTCCCAGTGCACTCCTGCAATGACAGAATCCTGTCCACACTCCTGCCAGCACTGTGTGGGGCTCTCTGCTAAGCACTGCACACGGTCACAATGTTTCATCTATGGGATAGGCCAGCAACTGGAACTATTGCTCCCATTGCCTAGATGAATAAGGAAGGTTGCCAGGGGTTGAGGCACTTCCCTCTGCTGTATCCTGACAGCTGCAAGTAACAGAAATTCAGATGTAACGCCCTGACTCCAGAGCCCCCCTGAGCTCTGGGTCACACAACCACTTGGGACACACACATAGCAATATGTGTGGCCTCCTTTTTTCCCTAAGCAACATCTTGGGGTACCCCATGTCAGGATGCACAGACCTTCCTGAGCCACTTCCTTCTAATGGCCCCATAACATCCTACTGACTCACACACCATCCTGTGGCCAATCCTTTTCTGCTGGTCGTCTCCAACTTTACACTAGCACAAGCAAACCTACACACAAGGTAGTATGCAAATCAGTGTGTGTGTGTTCGAGCAAACATACACACATGGAAGTATGCAAATGAATGTGTGTGTTTGTGTGTGTGTGTGCGTGCATGTGTTCATGCATTCATCTTAAAAGCAGAACTGCTTGGGGGGTGGCTCTCTGGTGGCACAACGGGTTAAGTCTCAGCACTATGAAGTTCCACAGCCACTGCAACACAAGTTCGAACCCCGGCCAGGGAGCTTCCCACATGGTACAGAAGACCTCTGCTGTCTCCCTGCTGCTCCCCTCAGCAGTGTATTTCAGTAGATCTGCCTGTTCTGCTCCCCACTCTGTCTCTGGTGAATCTCTCACCACCCCAGTTCTTGTATTCATAAATAAATAAAATCTTAAAAAAAAAAAGCTGGATTGTTTGGTCAAAACCATGTCCTTTTTTCCTTTTTCTTTAGGGTTTTCAATTATCTATCGGCCGCTTCCAGGAACAGGCAGGGGTATCTGAGTTTTGCTTTGGTCTGGGTCTCTCGTTTTCAGCAAGACCCCTTTCGCTCTTCCCCAAAGAACAAATTTTCAGCCATCCATGAGAAGACAAAAGAGGCTTCACTGATCAAAGTTATTAGGACAATTTGAACAGGTGTTTCTACCAAAACTGCTTGTCAGTCTTGGAAAAGAGGGAAAAAAAGTATTTCTGCTTTGATTCTGGCTACACTTGAATTCCTAACAACACTTCTTGTGCAGACAAAGAAAAGGAATCTTATAAAAGCAATTACACAGCTTCGTCTCACTTTCCTTCTGGAAGATGGGGGAAACACTACAGGCTCTGCTGACTTTATGAGTACACAGTGCATGGGAGGGGCGAGTACAGGTCAGTAAAGATGCAATGAAACCCACAGACCCTGGAGTGAGAGTGATGTGTCCAGTCACTGTCACCTTCTAGCTGTGTGACCTTATGTAGGTATTTGCCCTCTCTGAGCCGCCACATACCCCTCTCGGAGTTGTTAAACAAGACAACCTAGGAAAAGTGCAGAGCCCAGAACCAGTCTGGACAGGAGCCCGTTACAAAGGCCGGCCGGCAGGAGTGGCCAAGTCGCTGCAACAGATGGGCCCACTGGGCTAGAGGCGTCACCTTATGATAAGATCCCACACTAGGCGGTGTGATGTCACTTCGGCGGCGGACATCACACTGAAGTCACCTGGCAGTTACCTCGGGGGCGTGGTAAGAGACGCACTGGAAGATCCAGTCCATGGCAGGCGAGTACAAGGGGAGGTAAGATGGCAGTTCTACTCCCTGGACCACCAGCTGGTTCTGGACTGTATCCCCATGAATCTATAGGAGACCAAATAAACACTTAGAAAAGGAGAGAGAAGTCACATGGCAAACAGAGAGTATGTCAGAGACCATGGAGACTTGTAAGCATTTGGATGGTCCCAAGAGATGGAGCCTGTTCTCAGGTTTTTTTTTTACAGTAGAAAAAACACTGAGAAAGTTTCCCATGTCACCAAGCTGAGCTGTTTGGGGAATGTGAGCAGTGAAAGGAAGGAACCTGATAAAAATGGAGCCAGCAGATGCCAAGAAGCAAGGCGGATCAACTGGAGACATTTCCTGTTAACACATGCATATTAATTCTCCTGGCTTGTTCAGCATAATCAACACATTTTAATTGTTTGTAACAGACGCTAGTGCAATTTTCTTGGGTTTACACATCTTAAGAGCTTTAAGGCAAATCTCAAGTTGGAAAATCAACTGGTTTTCAGTCAGTTCGTGAGCCTGTAACTGTTCTACCAATTAGCTGTTCTGGTCATGCTCTCTTACCTGTTTGAGTGTAAGGAGAAAATCAAAAAAGTTCTTATTGAGGCTTTCTTTGAGATGTGGGGCCACTTCCATTCCCACCTGCAGGGGAACACAGAGACGTTACTTTGTGGGCAAGCAGGAGACAGATAACAGACCTCAATGGTGCCATGTTTGTAAATTAAGATCTAGACATAGAGGAGGAGTCCAGAAAGTTCATTTGTATTCTTTTAGCTTATCTGTGTGCTCATTCAATAAGCTTATATTGCTTTTATAAGGAAAACCACAGAAGCTATTTTTAATGAAAAAAGAACAACATTTGCAGTAATCATCTTTGCAGTTTCCCAAAGGTAATAAATGTATTTCTGAACAGACAACCGGGAGAACAAATCAATACAGCACTCTGGGGGAACGTCCTCTCAAGACAGCCTGTACAACATTCTCTTCCCTAAAAAATTGTACACTCACAAGGGGCTGGACTTATTAAGTGAAACAAGAAGATTCTGGTAGGTAAGAGTCAGCTGGGACCTCGTTGCTACATTGTTCAAATATACAGATTCCTTCTGTGCTGGGCTGACCCGAAGCACACATAAATTTTCATATATTGCAAGTCATTTTATAGAATAAGAGCATACAGTGTAACAAAGCTATAACCCAATGGCCACATTCATGATTTAAAAAGCAGACTGCACATTTCCAGACGAGAAAATTGGTGCATCCGAGAGGTGGCCAAAGCCCTGAGGGTGCTAGAAAATGAAGGTACAAGTTATGGAGGGGAGCTCGTGTGTTTGAAACAGAGCATCAGAACACTCCCGACACCCTGATCTTCAGACACGTAGCAATGGCCCATTCGTGCACCAGCACAGAAACCGCTTCGTAACGGAAGTGGCTTTTCGGGGATCTGATTTCTTCAAATGGGGACAGAGTCCTGCCATTCACCTCCTCTCCACCCACAGGTCAGGAAGATTAATGATAATGATGTTTTTTTAGATGACTG
The DNA here is from genome assembly GCA_004024925.1 of Scalopus aquaticus. Classification (NCBI taxonomy): domain Eukaryota; kingdom Metazoa; phylum Chordata; class Mammalia; order Eulipotyphla; family Talpidae; genus Scalopus; species Scalopus aquaticus. Next base: position 26,665 of record PVIJ01010590.1, read on the forward strand.
TGAAGAATTCTTTTGAGAAGATGGATGTGAGATCCATTGGGGCATTAAATTCCAGGGGTAGCGCTAAGGCTGCTGGGGCTGTTTTCAAGGACAAGCAGATTAAAACAATACTAACCACGAATGTCAGATCCAGTTCTACCACGTACCAATTCCATTGTTTCCCCTTCCACTTAATCATATCGTGGAAACAGCACTAATTATCTGGTAGGTGACAGCAAAGACAGGCCCAGTGGACAAGCAGTGGGGATAAGCTGAAGGAGCTTTACTTAGATGAGGAGTTAATCATACTTTCCTTTAGTAAACAGCTCTGAGATCCCCCCACGCCCTGCCCACTCACCACTCTGTGTTTTGTTTGTCTCTTCCCATCAAGCCAAATGAGCAGCTTGGAAATCTGCTCGAGACCAAAGTATTCTGCCCAGAGTAGCAAGGAGAGCAACCCGTGATTTCTATATGCTGTTGTCTGCCTGGCCTACTTTCCGTATCCTCGTTATCAGCGAACTGGACATATTGTGGACAACCAAACCTCCCTCTTGGACCCCGCAAACTATCATGGAGATGGACGTACCCAGCTACGGGGCCCACAGTGGGCATGCAGCCCTGGCTGGATCAGGAGGCATATCCCATCCCAGGCCCAGTCAGCTGCAGGGACAAGTGACCCAAAGTGGTCTATTGAGAATCAGCCCCAGACTGGCTGGAACTACAGTGGAAAATAGTTTCTTTCCCCGGGAATCCCCACGTTGGGAGCATGGAGGCCTGGAGCAGCTGTGGGCTGCCATTATGCAAAGAGCAGGTCACAGAATGAAGCCACTGGGTAAGAAAAGCAGAGCTGAGTGAAGAGGGAGAGGATGATTCCTGACAACGCTCAGAGGCTCTGGTTCTAGCCATTTCTGCTCTACCCTGCACTCTTCAGGCACCTGAACCAATGAAACCCCCAGTAAGAACTGGGGCTTTGCCATTGCAACTGAAAGATCATGCACTGATGCACAAACTGTCTCTCCTCCTTTCAAGTCACAAAACTATCTTAACTACCCAGCCAGGGGACCGATGCACCACCTAGCCGACGAAAGGGTTCCAGCGTGGACAGTGCGTTTCATCATCAGTCTTCCCGGGCAGTTGGGCCCTCTTCTCACTGTCACCGACTTGGAAACTTGCACCTGCCACTCAAAGGCACTTTCGACGGCACAAACATTATCTTTCACTGGCTGGTGTTATTCAAACTTTAAAGCTGAACAGGTCCTCAAGGAACAATACTTCCTTCCTCTTCCTGATGTTTTTTAACAACCAGAATATTCTTGACGGATCACCTAGGTGATTCTGTGTTTTTATTACTCCATTATTCAAGCGATGCCAGGATGAGTCCAGAGTGTTTGCTGCGCTCAAGGGGAGAGGCAGCAGCAAACACGCAAAGGACAACATCCGGGGACACAGCAGAGCAAGGTGCTCCCGCAAGACCGCGGCCAACACGGCAGGGAAGGCAGTGCAGGCTTCCATACTGTCACAGGTGGCGCTCTAGAGAACAACCCGACTCCTGCAGCAAAAATCCACCCCAAGTTTGAAGTAAATGGAAACACACAAACACTGTGGTTTCTGCTGTGAAGGGGGAGCAAGTTGATCGTAAACAAGGAGGCTTTTCCTTCCTTCTCAGTATCAAGGAGCAGACCCGTAACGTGTCGTCACAGGGCATCTATGAGCCACGCTGGGGGTGCTGACGGCTTGGTGTCTTAGGGACACACAGAGCGTGACACATTTGCTGGATGTCATGTAAAAGCAGCAAATCAAAGGCCACCGGTCCTGGCCTTCTAGTTTAATATCTGAACAATCCCTAGCAGAGGAGGGGGAGGCCTGAGGCTGTAGCTTTGTCCTCAAGGAAGTCAGCAGAACAATCGTCCCTCCTGAAGGTGAGTGGGCTGATGGGCCCTCCACGAGGACACCCACTGAGAGCAGGCCGGGGCGAAGCCCTGGTGTGAGTTTAAGAAAGATGACCGCAAATTCTCCATGGGTGTGTTTTTCATAAACAGTAACCTAATCTTTTTAAGTAGAAGCTTCCTGTTGCTTAAAAAAAAAAAAAGGCCCCGGTTTACAGGCAGGACGGCCTTGCCCGTAGAGCGGCCTCGAAGTCAGGCCTGCGCCTTCCACACCAGCCGACACTTCTCGTTGCCAGGCAGCCCTGCCCAGCACCCTCTGCGCCAACTCCTTCACAGGGCAGGAAAATAACCAAACCATCAATTCAAGATAAAAGAAAAACATGTTTCAAATCAACGAAAAGCAGCCTATGAGTCCAAAGGCCTAGGGGGGGCCTCCTTCCAGCAAGAAGAAAGAAACAATTAATTCTGAAAACCAGATCATTTGTAAGATGACCTTAAACGTCCCTGATTTAGAGCCATGGTAAGTGGGTCTACTTTAAAATTAATTTTCAGGGCCTCCCTGGTGGTGCAGTGGTTAAGTGCTGCGTTGTGGAGCTGTCAGCAGCGCACAATGCGAGTTCGACGCCCAGCCAGGGAGATTCCCACATGGCGCGGCAGACCTCTCCTGCCTCGCCCGCTGCTCCCCTCAGCAGTGTATTTCTGATCTGCCTGTTCTGCTCCCCACTCTGTCTCTGGCGAACCCTCTCGCCGCCCCACGCCTCTGGCCTGTACCCCAACTTGTATGTATAAATAAATAAATCTTTCCAAAAAAAAATTAATTTTCAGAAATCCTACAGCTCTGCTTTCTGCGGAAGAGCGAGGCTCTAAAATTAGCAGCTGGATAAAGCCCCTCTTCCAGAGACTCGCGCGCGGGGGGCGGGAGGGGCCTGGAGGAGCGGGATGGTGGCGCAGGCTCACCCGGCACAGGTAGGCCCTGGCATACACCGACACCAGCGGGTCTCCGATGCCGCGGATCATGCAGGTCAGGCGGGGCAGGCATTCTGAAATCCCCCTGCCAGAGACAAGAAGAGGGCAGCATCACACCCCATGAGTGCTCTCTGCTCTTTCGTTTTTCAGTAAAGACAGAGCTGGACCCCCTAAATGGCGGGGAGAAGCCGGGGCCGGGGCCAAGGGTCAGTTCCCCGAGCCCTGTAACGAATCTCCCCTGAAGGGTGCACTCACTGCGTGGCTTTTCCCCGTCTTCAGTATTTGCCAAGTGCAGAAGTCCAACCTCCATTATTTATTTTACAGATTTAACAGTTTTTGTCCCAAAATTGTTTTCCATTGCTCCATCAGCCCTCAACTTTCCCAATATTCTCACCACGTTGCTGTTCCTTGGGCAGTGACTTACTGTCCTGTGCTGGCCCCGCCTAGCAGCCGGCGTCTGGCACGGCATGCTGGCATCGAGCCCTCACTGTCTCCCAGCCTCCAGTGTGGATTATGATTCTTTTCTCCAGCGATATGGGGCTTCCCTTTGCCTAAGGTATTAGCCTCCTGCCCCACTTAGTGAGGCAAAGTAACTGTTCAGCACCAATGCGATCCCCCCAAACCGCCCAGGCATCCCCATACCCAATCGCACGCATTTGCTCCCGGGGCTCTGTCCACTACTCTGAACAACGCCCCAGGTGAGCCAGGCGGCGTGAGGCTCAGGAGCGGCTGCGCCTCTGACATCTTCATCGCCGTCTGGATCGGCAGCCACTGCGTGTGTGAGCTCACTGTGTGCCAGGCACTGCTCTCATGTATGTGTGCGTGTGTGCATGTGTGCACGCGTGCGAGTGTGCATGCGAGCGTGCGGCCCAACAGCCTCACCATCCTCTTCTGAGGGCCTTGCTCACAGAGGAGACCAAGGGTCAGAGAGGCCGAGTTACTTGCTCCAGACCACGCAGCTAAGAATGCAGAGCCGGGATTCTCCCATGAGCTCCTCAACTTCTGGCCTGAGCTTATTTCTCTGTAAAGTGGAAATTAAAATGGTATCTCTACTTCACTGAGTTTTCACTTGAACTAAATGCGCCTAGAAAGTGCTTAGCCTCAGATTTGCCACACACTTAAGTACCCAATGAATGACAGATACTATCACAGTCGTGTGTGTGTGTGTGTGTGTGTGTGTGTGTATAAGAGAGACAGAGACAGAAGGGCAGACAGAGACAAAGAGAGAATTTTACGGACATGTCCTGGCTGTGGACATTTAAAAAGCATCTTACGTTCTGGAGAGGAACTTGTTACACTTCAGGATAGAAGCTTCCACGTAACTGCAAAAACATTCCGTTAAGAAAGACATTTTCCAGACGGCCTGTCCCCTGCGGGAAAAAGACTAAACTATTTATGAACAGAACTAGGTATGTCTTGAGGGGCTGGGGAGAGCCCGATAGTTCTCAACAAGCCAGACAATGAAGTGAGCATAGTGGCTTGTGGTTTCTAGCAGCTTTCAGGTTTCATACCTATTTCGAGTAAAATGTGGGAAAATGCTGCATGCTGGTTCCTGGTTGTGCAGTTAAAATCCAACTGGGCTTTGAGCTTTTCCAACCCAGGCTTTCTGGGGAAAGAGTGAATCTGGATCATGAAGATTCCACATGTGTAAGCTGATTTCTCTGTCCGCCACTGCTGGTATTTGTGGAGAAAGGCTTGACCCTGAGCCTTTCTAGTTCTTGGAACCAGATAAAACTCAAGGATAGAGCATTTTAAAAGAGAGAATTAATGTGAGGATGTTCCAAAGCCTGGGATGGCATCATATTCAGAGTGAAAGGGAGAAGGGCAAGTACTCAGAGATGGCCGGTCTCCAAGAACGCTGTGGCCGCCCGGGATTTTCAGACAAACAACCGAACGGGAACAAATTTTCAACAGGAATTTCAGGGCACCCCATCACATGGCTTCTATTAACAGTGCAACTCTTTGAACCTATCTTTATAGACAACAGCCTAAAAATCAAAAAAAAAGATACAATCTTGGAATGAGTTCCCTGATGGAAGCGATCTTGAAAAACCAGTTTAAGCATGTCTCTTTGGCCGTGTCGTTGACGTTGTCTGGAGAGAAGTGATCTGGAATATAAGAGAAGTGATCTGGAACACAAGCACAGAGCCAGTCAGTCTTCTCGATCCTCAGGCTCCGCGACAGCATCGTACAGCCCCAGGGACGGGAGCACATTGCTGTGGAGCGGGAGGAGGGCGGGCTGCCCCGTACACCTGTCTCCCTGTTGGATGTCACGATCAGGGTGAAGATAACAGGGTGAAGATAACAGCCTGCACACAGGCCAAGTGCAGGGGTGGTTCAGCCTCACGGCTTCACAGGCATTAGCTCACCTCACCCCCACAGCACAGGCCGAGTTAGTTCCTTTATCCTGCTCTTTACTGATGCAGAGACTGAGGTCTGGAGAAGTCTCGTAACCTGCCCAGGTCACACAGCGAATATAAGTAAGATCCAGGCGTCAACTGGGCTGCTGACACGCTTGGCCGCTGCCTCCGATACCGTAACCCAAGGCTCAGTGGACTTACCAGTAACTATGATGGTATCACTAAGAACCCTACATGCTCTAGGAAGCCGCAGCTGGAATATGGAGCGTGAGGGAAGCTTTTGCTGTAAATATCACAGTGGCCAGGCTTGAGGGTAAAGCCAGGTCCTGAGTTAGGCTGCCAGCTGAATATAGACTTGAGTCAGTTTCCCCCATTTTCTGCTCTCTTCCTCTTTAACCACAAAACTCTCATTTTTCTGCTGGACATCTGGCTGTCTTTGTGGCTGGGTATGGCCATGCCACCAGAGGCTGGCCTCAGGAGAGAAACAAGAGCACGACTTCTGGGAAACAGCTTTCAGGGAAAGGGCCTGGCCGCCCACACCCCCTCTTTGTGCCTCCATAACCATCTTGAACAAGATAGAAGTCAGAGTGCTGATCCCATGGCTGGCTGCTCCAGCCATGTTATTTAGAGGATTCGGACACCCCAACCTAATCTTAACCTGTAGCTCAATAAAAAATTTGAAAGATTTAAAAAAAAAACAAAAAACACCAAGCTCCTCAACACCGAGAAGCCCGCAGACAACTCTTGGAGAAAGGACTTTTCCAGGGTTTCCACAGGTAGAGCCCACCCCACCCCTGAATACACTCATGCTCTCAAGATCCAAACACAGAAGGAGACATGAAGTACTTGAGATTACGGCAAACGAAAGCTGCGTAGGGGCGCTCATCTTGTTTTGCAGGGAAGTCATTTATCATTCCCGATTCTGCTCTCTGCTCATTGGTGGCACATGATTAAGGTGATCAAAATTCCGATGGAATCAGCAAAAAGATAAATGTCTAGGTACTTCACTGGCTGAGAAGAGTCACTAATCACAACTGCAGACACCGGCATCGCCACCTGCAGTATTTATCTACTGGGGGATGTTCTGCTTGCATCCTGCACTCAAGCCCCGCTTGCACAATTTTTTTTTTTTAAGATTTATTTATTTATACATACAAGCTGGGGTACAGGTCAGAGGTGTGGGGCGGCGAGAGGGTTCACCAGAGACAGAGTGGGGAGCAGAACAGGCAGATCGGAAGTACACTGCTGAGGGGAGCAGCGGGCGAGGCAGGAGAGGTCTCTGCCGCACCATGTGGGATTCTCCCCGGCCGGGCGTCGAACTCGCATCCCGCGCCGCCGACAGCTCCAGGGAGGCCCCACAATTTTTTTTTTTAAATTGTATTATCTCACTTGCCATTTTCAAGGGAAGGGAATTGCCATGTTCCCCTTCCTGGCCTACAATTGTCCACATAAAATAACATGGTATTTTCACAGTCCAAAAAGTCTAGAGAGGAAAAACAATAAGGATTATTCTTAAACTCACTTGTCAATCTTGCCTTTTGGTAGAGGGAAGAGAAGGGTTCATTTCCCTTCATATGACTGAATCATAAGATTTGAAACACAAAAGCAAAAATAAGTCTCTGAAGTCATCCAGCAAACCCCTCACTTCATAGCTGAGGGGACAGAGATTCAGCAACAGGCGGGACCACAGCGATCCAAGCCACAGCGAGGCTCAGCAGAGACACCTCGAGGGCAAGCCACACAATGGTCTGCATGTCCTGAGGCTTCAGACTTGCCTTCCCGCCCAAGAGATAACTTAGGATAAGGGAGATGGTGTGTGAGAGTTTAAAATTGTACAGCAAATTAAATATGATGGCAGTATTACAGATGATTTCTGCTAATCAACCCAAATGTTTTCAGAATGAACCAAAGGTAGTACTCTAGACTATGGGAAGGGAACAGTACCTAAAACAGACTCTATACTCCTGAAGTTTACACTCCAGTGGAAGAAGAAGCATAACAAACAGGAAAAAACAAATAAACAGACAAGTACGATTATGAGACAGCAGTCAGCACTCTGAAAGACATAAATCTAGGTGCTGGAACAGGTAGTGATGTAAATGGATGGGGGGTGGGCTGTCACCAGAGTGGTCAGAGAAGGGTCCTGGAGAGGTGGCACTGAAGCTGAGACTTGAATTACAAAAAAGGAACGAGTCATGCTTAGATGTGGGGGAAATGAATTCCAGGGGGAAATGGCAGGTGCAAAGGTCCTGAGGCAGGTATGACCTCTGGCACGGTCAAAGAATAGGAAAGCAAGCCAACTTGAGCAGGAAAAGGCATGAGAGTGAGGGGAGCGGCCTCAGGGAGGGGTCTGAGAACTTTTCTAAGTGCTACAGAACCGCCTAAAGGGTTCCAAGCAGAAAAGAATAGCCAGACAAGAGTCATACTTTAGCACTTGGTGTGTTACACAGGGAATGAACTCAGAATTGGGCAATTAATTCAGAAGAGTCTTAGTGTAACCAAGAGCAGGGACTTTCCCTCTAGTTCCCACTTACTTTTTTTTATGGTGCTTTTTTTGACCCTCAGTATCTAACATCTGTGGATGTTTTAGGAGGATGAAAGAGACCAAGGAGTCCAATTCTCTTCATTTGCCAAGTCTCTACCCCAGCTGTGCGCAGTCTCTTTACGTAACTGCTTATAGGGAGGGCACATCACTGTACTGTGTGGCTGAAAGGCCAGGTCAGTTAAAGACACTGCTGACCCAGAGGTAGCGAAAGTCAGCCTCAGGGAAAGACAGAGGTGGGAATGCCCACAGTAGATGAGGAGATACACAACACAAAAAACCCAAATTATTACTCCCAAGATGGAAATAGAACGATTTTATCACTTAGATGGTCTCGTTACACATGTCAGGTTAAAAAACATCAGGAGAAAATGGTCAAATCTAGTAGTGGCCCTTGGTGAACTCACAGGACACTGATCTCTTTCTAAACTCCTAAGAGCCAGGCTTTAGGTAAAACTCCTCAAGGAAAAGGCCTCAAAAATTCAGTCCACCACCTCAACTTGATTCTGATGGGGAGAAGGAGCACACACGCCAGCAGACTTCTCTCTACACACAATTTCTTTAGGCAGAATCCTGAAGAGTAGATTTTAAAGCTTCCTTCATAATTATTAAGAGTCATCCCCCAAATCACTGACTTTTTTGAGAAAAATTTGCCCTTCCCCCTTTCAGATTCTTGGAACCAGAGATAATACACGCAGATGAAGATTTTACTGAAGGGGGGGGGGGTGGGATAATTTTAAGGAAGCAAAAACCTGATTTGCACAACAAGGTAAAAGAAAAATAGGTATCTGGGAAGAGAAGAATTTTAGTGATAAAATAGCCAATTAGTGTATTTAGACAGGAACTGGATGTGAATATGAAAAGAACCTTTTATTTTGAAAGTGTATAGTTTAGGTAGGAAGTTCTTACAGTTTTTCCTTAAGTGGCCCACAGATGGTTATACAGTCAGTGGTTGCTGGGTGGAAGGAAAATTACTTCAGTAGATGCAAACTCAGATCTCTGGGGCCAGGCAGGTAACAAAAGGAAGTAGAACCTTTACCAAAAAGTGTCTTAAAAAACACTGCTGCAAACAAAGAAAACATCTACTGGGGTTTAGTTCTGCCCGTGGGCTGAGAGCTTACACTGCACACAGCAGCTACCTCAGACTCCCGGAAGCCCTGAGCGCCAGGCTGGCCCCTCTCCCCTACCTGGCTCGCTGCCTCCCAACTAGAGGAGCCTGGGAAGTGGGAGGGGCCGTCAAAAAATATCACCAGTGTGATGTCGGGAGGGGAGGCCTCGAGCAGCGAAATATGTACGTGAGCTGTGTGCAAAAAGGTAAACAGGTGAAATTTTAGTATTACTTAGGCTTACTTTATGACACCCAATCTACCCAAGTATTTCAACATGTAACCAATATAAAAAATTACTAGTGAGATTACTTTACAGCTTTTTATTTGGATTAAGTCTCTAGAATCCAGAGTGTGTTTTTACACCCAGAGCACACCTCAGCTTGGTTGGGCTGTCTCTCAAGCTCTAGAGAACCACATGCAACTGGGGGCCGCCATGTTGAACGGTATTGACCCAGCGCAAAGGGCAAGGTGCCTAGCAAGGGCCAAGCAAGCCCCTGGCTTTTCCCGCTGGGTCTGCCCATCTCCATTAAGGCAAGGTGACTCTGAAGAGCTCTTCCAGCCCTGAGAGTTGGAAGGGTTCTGTCTGTTTTGAGAAGTGTGCTTAAGTGTGCTAAAGAGCTTTAGCAATACAGACGGATGGGTGGAAAGAAGAACGGAAATGACGGAAGAGTAAGAAAGCTATGAAAAAAGAAGGGCAGGTCAAATGATGAGTTACTGGGGCTGATGCCATCTCCTTGCTCCCTAGGGTTGCGCCACTACTCGGAGGAGAAGGAGATAAAAGGAAGAGTGAGCAACAAGCCTGTTATTCTAGCTCGAATGAAGGAAAATCTTCTTACAGCAGTGCTAGGAACCTGAGGGGAAAAAGGAAGCTGCTACAAGAAATCCTTGTTGACCAGCACACCCCCATCATTCATACAAGAGACTCCATAATCGAGCTGTCCCTTGATAATCACCTGCGCAGTTAAGATTGATTGGCAATAAATTTAATGCAAATATCTTTTGGACATAATGGAGATTCACAGCATTTGTTGCTATTGATTTATTTGACTTTGCTCTCCAACACATATAAAGTTGGTTTTTTTAAAGCAATTTGCGTCTAACAAAGACATGTAGGAAAAAATGTTAAAATGTCAAGCAGCAGAGGAAATTAAGTTGGCATGAAAATTCAGCACAATCCAATTATGATACCTTTTCATCCTTGTGAATCTAAATTATCTGCCCAAATTCTCAGCCAGATTGAAAACCCGATGTTTTTCGAAAGACTGGCATGATCAGAAATCTATATGATTGTTTCTTTTTCCTTTAACACACTAAAAGTTAAAAAACACACACTTCATCTGGTCACCATAAATCTGGACTTGCTATAAATCTAATCCCAACTCCAGGGCAGAATGACCCAGGAATGACCTAGGGGCAGTGAAGACATTACCTGGTAAGACGCTGCGGTTATCCACACACATGGAGAAGATGCGCTCGTACACGAGCTTTCCTGGAGGGAAAGGACATACGGTGTTAGCCTCGCACTCTTCAGGAGCAAACACTAAGTAAACGTGTGTTAATTAATTAGGGACACAGGCAGGGCATGGCCAGAGCTCTTTAACTTGTGATAGTATGCTGCCACCAAGTGGACACATTTTAAGTCACTTTTCTTTTGTTGGTTTTAATTAAAAGAACTTCTTGTGAGAATCATGAAAGTGGTTCTTAATTGGAACTTAGGGCCAAAGAGCCTCAGGTACCTCCATTCTCTCAAAGAGAGACAGTCCACTCCATAATCCGCAAACGGGCAGCCTGAGGACCCAATCCAGCCAGTGGTCCATTTTGTTTGGCACACAGCAAGATGGTCCACAAAGTATTTTAACATTTTCAAATTAATTGCCAAGAGGTAACAGCTGAGAGAATTCACATGAAAAACCAGATTCCCTACTTCTTCACATATGATGTGCCAGAAAGGAGCCTATATCCTTATAAAAGTAAATTAGAACAGATTAGTAAATGGCTATCCCTTGAAATGACATATTTAACCTTAGCCACAGTCTCCACCATTTCCTATTGTCTCATCAACAACCTGCTTCACTCGTTTACATGATCTGCCTGGTGTCTAGAAGCATCAGAACTTCAGATTCGACTAGAATGCAAGATTTACAAGGGCGGAGGACTGTGTCTGGTTCACTGACATCACCGGGACCTAGATCAGTGCCTGCACACTCTTTGTTGAACGCATAGAGGAATGTATCAGAGGTCACAACTGTCACAACTACTCTACTCTACAGGTATAGCACAAAAGCAGCCAGAGATAATATGTAAACAAGTGACTGATTTAAACCTATTTAGAAAAACAAGTGGGCAGGCCTCTCTGGTGGTGCAAGGGGGTAAGTCTCAGCACTGTGAAGCTACTGGCAGCCACTACAGCACGAGTTCAATCCCCGGCCAGGGAGCTGACTCCCATGGTGCAGCAGACCTCTCCTGTCTCACCCGCTGCTCCCCTCAGCAGTGTACTTTAGTAGATCCTCCTGTTCTGCTCCCCACTCTGTCTCTGGCGAATCCTCTCACCCTCCCAACCCCCCACACCTCTGGCCTACACCCCAGCTCCTATATGCATAAATAAATAAATCTTTAAAAAAGAAAAGAAAAACAAGTGGGCAGTCTGGACTTGGTCTACAAGCCAAAATCTAATAGTACGAAAAAATACATAGCATTTGGAAAATGCCATCAATATTCAGAAGATAAAAAAGTACAGTTCTATTCGTTTTCTGTTCCCTTCCGAATCAAATTTAACTTCAAAAGTGTATCCTGGGCTTCAAGGCACAGGGAAGCCCATTGTTCAAGGCAGTAACAACCACATTCCTTGTCTGGACACGGAAAGCGGGACAGAGAGTTGTAAGGACCGTGTCGGTCCTCAGAGACCATGGGACGCAATGCCGCGCTATGGGGGTGCAGGAGGCCCACGGAGCCATGCTGACGCCTCTCCAGCGTGGACTGGGCCACGACAATCCCTGAGACACATGCTGGAAATGCTCGTTCCTGGGCCCACACCTCAGAGCAAGTGAAAAAGAGTATCTTGGTGGAAAGAGGGACGGGAACATGAGTTTTAAGTAACCTTCCTGGGAATTCCTATACACGTTTAGTGCATGCGGCACTGTGGCGTCCGAGCGAACGCCTGGGCGGAGCATGATAAGCTGCATGCAGCTGCGAGACTCCTGCGCCCTTGACAGTTTCCATCTGGTTGACCACGCTGAGCACCCAGGGTGCCCGGGAATCTGCTGGAGCCTGTGTCCATCCTCCAAGGTCCTGAGGTAAAGAGTCCAGAGTGCTGCCCGACCCCGGGGGTGCTCTGAAAGCTCCCAGGAGGGCGGGTGAGGGTGAGAAGCACTGCTCCAAAGCACTGCTGCAGTTTAGAGGCACCCAGAAAGCCTCAGAGGTCGAGCCCTGTTTCTCCAAACTGCCTGTGCCCTCCTGGCAGCTGTGCTTTGGTTTCCTGTGGGCACGGGCCCCATGGCAGCCACACCTGGTGTGAGAGGCCTCGGCCATGGCCGTCACGGCCCAGCGCTGGGCCTGCATGTGGCTGCTCCTCAGGCTGTCGCCCGGCCAGGGTCGCGGGCAGGCCGGTGGCTTCTCACTGGTGTGCACCAGCTTTAAGAAGTACCTGCACTTCCTCCACAAAAAGCTCGCCATCTCTAAAACTAGTTAAAAAAATTGTTTTTTATGTTCCACTTTCTAAGGGGACTTAACACTTCTTGTGCCGGCTATTTTCTGTGCCACCGCATGAATGGTATGAGCGTTCAATAAAACACACACAGCTCCTGAACTACTGGATATATTTTAATGAAATTTTAAATGCATAGAGATTAAAGCTTCTAGACTGAGTACGATCAAAGAAATAGCTCCTAATAGTTCCAAATAAATCCACCGTGGCGTGATAAACCGGAGACTAGATGAACACGTGAATACGTGAATACGTGAGCGGAGCAAAAAGTGTTAACTACAAAATCATTTTTGGCCAAATGAGTCTGGTGAATAATTTTTTTCCCTCCTCTTGTTAAGTGAGTCAATTGTTGTTTTGAGAAATATCATCCAATCCTAGATTTATTTCCTCTCTTGGTTCCCATTTTCCTATATCAAGGGCACTAAAATGGATTCACAATGACAGTGATAACATATAACACTTCCTGAGCATGCTGTGCCGAGCTCGGGTCAAAGTCATTTACACCAATCCCGCCAGCCAGCTCTTAGAGGACAGGGGAAGACACTACAGGCTTCCTCACATCCTCTCATTTAACTCTCCAGAAACCCCTGAAGGCAGGCCCTGCTCCACTCATTTCACAGGTAAAGAAGCCAAGGCTCAAGTTCACTCAAGAATATGAATGCCCAAAGGTAGGGCAAGGGGCGCAGCAGAGAGGCCAAGGGGCGCAGCAGAGAGGCCAGAACGCAGCTCCGGCCTCGCTGCCCCACTGCAAGCCCACGCCAGGCCAGTGCTGTCCGCTGTTCACTGCAGGTGCCTGAGGACCCACATCCTGCCCGGCAAGATGCCCAACCCCATCAGTCACGACAACCACCACTAACAACTGCCCAGAGCGCCACACGCCTCTGTGGGGCAGAGACGAAGGGCAGAGCTTGCTCGCGGGCAGGCCGAGTCCCACTCCTTTCAAAGAGGTGCAAATGCTGGGCATGGCCGACCCCAAGCACCAAAGAGCCTCCCAGAGGCTGCTCTCAGGCCGGAGCAACAGTATTCACGGCAGATCCAGACCACGGCCCCGCCGCCGCACCGTGGAGAGAGGACGGAAAGAAGTGGGGAGAGCAGGTGTGGGGTCTGCGTGTCTGGGGTCAAACAGGTACAATATTGCCATGGCCGCAAATTCCATGAAACCACTGAAGACACAAGAGGGGATTCCCTGACAGCCCCTCCTCACTGCCCGCACCCCACACCACAGTGGCCACTTCCTTCGGAGGGTTCTTGGGCCAACGCAAGCGGACATGAATGCGCCGCAGTGGATGCTCCTCCTGGCGCCACGCAGGACACAGGCTAAGGCTGCTCTGCACCTTGACCCGTTCCCGGAGGGCTCCCGGCTCAGAACCCAGAGCAAGCTCAGGCCCCTTCTGTCCTCACAGGTGGCTCCGGAGCCTCCACCTCCAGACACCCCGCCATGCATTTAATGGGCCCTGCTAAGGGCTACTTGGGTTGTTTCCAACACTTGCTATCTCAAATGGGACAGAGTCTCAGAGGTGGAATTGCTGTGTCAAAAGGATCGGCATTTGCCATTTTCATGGGGAGCAGATCCCCATCCCCACTCGCACCCCAGTCAAGAACAAGAGGAAGAAAGCAGGCGCTCTGACCGCAGAGAGAATTCAGTTGGAGCCCCGGTTCTGCCACTCACGACTCTGTGACCTTGACACTTACTGTCCATGCCCAGTCCATCTAGTTTCTAGATGCGGCACAGGCGGCAGGCACTCACACTATGTCCCGTCCTGCCAAGGCCCTCCCTCGTGACAGGGACGCCACCAGCAGAGGCTGGCAGGAGAGCTGTCCACAATTCTTGCAGGGTTGATGTCTGGACCTGGCAGGACTTGCAGGTTAGAAACGGGGCCTCAAGAGCAGCCCCAGCAAGTCTTGCACCAGGACGCTGACTCATGCAAAGACCCTGGCGGGGGCTGGCAAGGGAACTCAAAAAGCCCGTGTGCTGATTCACAGGGAGAAATGGCGCTGTCAAGAGAACCAGACAGCCACCGGCCAGACCCCATCCGTGGCCCCGCTCCGTGGAGGCAAGCTGTGTATGACCAGTCGAGGCCCAAAGGGTGTGTGGCTGATAGCTGTTCTGAGACTCTCACACACCTACCCGTCCCAGATCACTTCTCCCCATTCCCCACCACCTTTCAGTGTCCACAACCTTATTTTTCACCTGAGGAGCTGCAGTGTCTTCCTCACTGGACTGTCCACCACCTGTGCCCCGACATTTGAGTCTGCACATAATGGCCAGAGGGAGCCCATTAAAACCCAAATCAGATCATGTCCTTTTGCTTCCCACCCCCAGGGGGTCCGCACGCTCTGAGACAAAACCCAAGTCCTTCCGATGGCCCACAAGGCCCGCGGGATCTGTGGTCATGGCAGTTTCTCTCCCCTTTGGCCCCACCCTCACTCACCCCACTCAAGTCATCCTGGTCTCCAGTTCTCCAAACCTGCCAGCCACGCCTCTGCCCCAGGGCCTTTGCACTGGTTGATCCTCAGCCTAACATGGTCCCACCCTCCAGCCACCGCAGAAAATTGGGTCATCTCTCACCTCCTTCAAGGGCTTGCTCACATACCAACCTCTCAGCATGGCCTTCTCTGACCACACACCTAGATCCCTTAACCTGACTGTTTTCCTCCATGGCACTGATGATTGCCTAACACGGACAATCGGGTCTGCTTATTTATTCTATAACCCTCTGTCTCTTACTGGAACACAAACCCTCCCAAAGGCAGGGACTTTTGTCTCTTTGCTGACCTATGGGCAGTTCCTAGCAGAGTGCCTGAGGCCACCTTTCCAGGCCATCTCAGCTGACAGGTCTTATCTTTCTCTGGGACACATCTTCTCTTAGTCCAGTCAGCTCCCATTCTCCTTTCCTCTTTTGGGGTGACCCCGGCCTGAATAATCTGTAATTTTTTCCCCCAGACGCCATAACCAGCCCAGAGACCAACACATGATCCGAGCCAGGCCACTGAGGTGGAACACCAGGACTTTTGTTGGAACACTGCAGGGGGGAAGAAGAAGCTCCTTCCTTGTCCTGAAACTGCAAGCAGTAAAGATGAGAGAAACTGAGGACACCTTGGGAGCTGAAGAATGAATCCAACCCAAGGTAAATTTCTAGTAAAAAACAAGGTACTGAAGACGTTGTGTTCTGGAATTCGGTTATACCCGAAGCTGGAAATAATACCTGGACTTTACAACATAAGCCAATAGATACTCCCTTTTCCTAAAGCAAGTATGAGTTAGGTTTTCTGTTACTTGCTCCAGCTAACACACTCAGGTCGCCCATCTCATGGGAATTAAGTAGGTGTCTCTGATGAATAGTCTGGCTTCAGCCCAGTAGGCCTTTCTATGGGTTAAAGACGAGAGTTGCTGGATTGGGAGGCCCTCCAGTCCTCCCTGGTAAGAGAGAAATGTCTGTTCTGACCCCCACAGGTTCAGTTCCAAGAAGGCAACTACTTATCGCTCCTGTGGGGTGCCACGCCACTAAACTCCGTGGACCACACAGAGGGCTGAGAGCACAAACAGCAGGGGTGCCACGTTCTGGCCACTGACCTCCACAAAGGTGCAGAGGCCCCCTGTCCTCCAGGGGGCTCCCGGGTATTGCCCTCAGTCTCAACCTCTCTGCTGGGCTCCCAAAGATCATTCCCGCAGGATGGAGCAGGGGTTCAGGGCAGCACGACGCCGGAGGACCTCCGAGGAGCCCCAGTGGACATCCAGGTGGGAGAGGCTGTGGGTCCCGCTAACTAAGGGGAATGGTGAAGACAGAAAGATGGACACACTGGGGAGAGGCCGAAATGAAGAACGTGGTGGCAGGCTAGACACGGGGCATGGGGAGAGGTCCCTCACATTTCTAGCTTGGGCAAGGGGGTGCACAGTATGGTCATTCTGAGACAGAAGCCCAGTGGGGAAAGGACTGGGGAGAGGTGCCGAGTTCAGTGTGGAAAAAAGCGAGTTCCAGATGCCGTGAGATGGTGATGACGGGAGCTGGGGAGACGGGATGGGTGCTCCCCACTCTCATTTTCCAGACCATCAGCAGGTCAGAAAAAGAGAATTTCAGCGTCTTTCAAAACAGCACCCTTTGGGAGAGGACAGCCTCCCTGATGATGTACTTAACTTTAGTATAAACCACAACAGAACTGAATTTGAAGCAACCCTACCAGCCAACTCCTGCCAAAAGCAACATTTCCTAGGGATCTGAAGTTGGCCAGTTCTTACCGAATGTATCAAGGATGTCGGTGATCAGGACAAATTTGCTCGGGTAGAACTGAATCACGCTTGTGTCCGAAAGCAGCTTTGAGCACTAGAGGGAGAGAAGAGAAAAGCATATTCACACCAGTGTGTCTGACTGGGTCGTAATGCTTCAGGCCTGGAACATCAATGGCTCCCACCATAAGTGCAGGGTGTTCTACACTATGCCAAGTGCTGCGCTGGGCACCAGTGACAGAATAATGAACAAAAGTCCTCAGCTTTTGACAGAAGGAGGCAGACTGAAGGCTTAAGGAAAGACGCTACCACCGCCTTCCTGGAATGCCAAAGGATAGAGGAATCTTCTCCAGAAGGGTGTTGGTTTCATGCAGAGACAGCTCGCAGAGTCACCAAGGGAAGTCAAGGTCACCTTGCCCACCAGCATCCTGGCAATCACTGTTCCTAAGGCCTTTCTGCCCGGCTTCCTCTGGTTTATGTCAGGATGGGCTCAATTCGGACACATTATTTCAATGAAAAGGCACTTAGCGAGCCTCTGGGTTTCCTAAACGACCATCTCCATGGTATATTTACATTTGCTCCCAGAACCCCTCCGAGAAGAAACATGACAAGCTTCAAAGAGACACGTTTCCCTGGAAGCAGGATCTTCAGAGCTGGAGACACCCCAGCTTTGCAGGGGCTTGCTGGGACGCTACGCTCATTATTCACACCAGAGGGCCACTGACGGCTTCTGGATTCTTCATCAAGACCACAGCACGGCCTCAGACACCTGGAGTAAGTCATCTTTTATGACCAGAAGCAAAAAAGCTATTTCTGATTTCAAGAACCAAATGTCAAAATACTCCCCAGTCTTCACAAATTCAAAATTCAGCAGCAGGAACTAGATATCCTTATCAAATTTTATTATTCCAACATTGGCCCCCAGAGAGGAAAAAGTCACTGAAGAAAAATATTTGGACAATTAGAAAGGGTCCTGAATGTGCATTTTGCATTTCCAGTGTGCAGAGAAGGCCTCTCAGTGTCCACAAGCCTCCTGTGTTCCCCAGACCAACTGACACGTTTCCTGTTTGGGGTTATTATCCAGTATCTAAATGGTTAGATTCACCAGGTTTCTCTTTAGCTGTAAACAATGTGTCTGATTTGTGAAACATCCTTACAGCCCAAATGTTCAGGGCCAGGGTCAGGGCAGAGGAGTGTAAGCTGTTAAAACATTGGTGTTGACACCAAATGTGCCATGTGGATGTTGCTGGAACTCAGTTTCCTGACTCTCTGCTTCGTGTTTTTCACATGCCCTTTATGAGCACTCCAACTTAAACAATTACCCCATGAGATTTCTGGGCTCGAGGGAAAAAACAAACAACTCTGAGTCCTAGAGACTGTTTATAATCCACAGCTCTGGGCTCTTAGGGCTGGCCCTCTCCCAAACTCCTACCCAGAGCTGCCCAGAGATGAGATACTGCCCACTGGCGAAGGGAGAGAGAGAAGTCAAACAGATTCAGATTACACACAGCTGCGGCTCCCCAACCTCTGTGCACTGGTGTTTCTCCCAAGCTGGTGTCCCAGTACATGTGTTTATAAAGGGCAACAGGGTCCAGAATTTTATTTTTAATGCAAAGTTAAAGTCATAATAATGTTACACATTTAACCAGTTTGAAAATCCCGCAGTTTTTTAAAGCTTTGATGCAATTTCTTAAACTTGTTCAAGTGTGTTAAAAACACAGACTCCCTGCAATACACCAAACCCACTGGTCTAAACCTCCAGCCAGGACACCAGGGAATCAGCATCCTAGCAAGGGCTGCAGGGGCCGCTGTGCTTGGACACACTGGGTTCGTGAACACCCCACTCACGGCACACGCTGCACCAAATCAGCATCCACAGACCAAGCGTTCAGCTTCAGAATCATTGGGGAAGCTTTAAAAATTAATGGTGCCTGGGTCCCACTCCTATAGAGGCAAATTCAGCTGGTTTGGAGTGCAGTTTAGACAGTGGGTTCTTTTAAAGTTCCCAAGAGAGTCTGACGTGCAGTTGAGCGTGAAAGCCATTGTTATAAACATTTCCTGAATGACTGATTGATAAGTTACTCTACCTACAAAACTTGCCAACAGAGCAAGTATTAACATTGTTGGAAAAATACTAAAGGGGTATTTTTCCTCTGTTTCCAGAGAGCAATATTCTAGAAGGACACTGTCACCATTTCTAAAATAAGGTCAGGGTTTTAAAAACCGTAGGAATAACCAAACCAAATGGAGAAATTAAAAGACTTGGCTTAGTACTTATGGCTAAGTACTAAGGATGGGGAGAAAGGAAGGAAGGGAAGAAGCAGACGAATTAATCAGAAGACAATTACTATCCAGAATATCTGAAAAAAATTCTGACAATCAGTAAGAATGACACAATGGGAAATGAACAAAGGGAATCAACAAAAGACATGTTGCAGAAAAGGGAACACCAAAGGTCAATAAATGTGTGAAGAGATGCTCAATCAGATTATAATCAGGGAATTGCTAAAGTGAACCACAATAAAATATGCCTTTTTATTTCCTACACTGGAAAAGTGAGAATAGAAAAATGTGCTCACCCCCAATGTGGGTAGGATGCTGAGAGGCAAGGCTCACGCTCCCACTGCTGCTATGAGCGTCTGCTGGCACAGCTAATGTGGAAAAGGAATTGGCACCATCAGGCAAACAAAGCCCAAGATGCCCCCTCAACAGATGCTATTGGAATAACTGATAATGCAGATGGGAAATAAACTTAAATAAACCACATACAAAACCAAAAACATGTATGGCATAAACCATATACAAAAATTAATTCAAAATGGACCAGATACCTAAGTATAAAAAGCTACAACTATAGAAGCTCTAGAAGAAAACATAGGGAAAAAATCCTCACGACATTAGGTTAAACAACACCAAAAGCATGAACAAAATTAGAGAAGACCTCTAAACTGGATTTCATTAAAATTAAGAACTTCTAAAGATACCAATGTGAAAATGAAAAGACAAGCCAGACTAGGAGAAAATACCTGTAGATCAAGTATCTAATAAAAGAAAAAAAAAAAAAAAGCAAAAACCAGTATGAAGGATATATAAAGAATTGTTACAACTCAACAAGAAAACCAATTATCTGATTTTCTAAACGAGTAAGTCTTGAATACATACATTTTCCCTAAGTAGATACAAAAAATAGCCAAAAACATATGAAAAAATATCCACCCTCATGAGTGAATTAGGATATGCAATAAGACACCACTTCAAACCTTCTAAGAATGGTTATAAACAAAAAGACAGTAACAAGTGTCGGAAAAGATAGAGAGGAAATAGAATCCTCAATCCCAGTTGGTAGAAATACCAGTGGTACTGCCATTTTGGAAAGCAGTTTGGCCATTTCGCAAAAGGTTAAACAGAAACTTAGCATGTGACCCAGTAATTCCATTCCATTATATCTACCCAAGGGAGATGAAAAGATGTTCATGCAAAGTCTTGCCTGCAAATGTTCACAACAGCATTATTCACAATAGCCAGAGAGTGAGGAGAACCTAAATGTCCATCAGCTTGTTAACAGAAAAGTAAAATGTGGTTATCCACACAGTGGAATGCTATTCAGCAGTTGAAAGTTACAAAACACAGATAGTACAACATGGATGAACCTCAAACACATTATGCTAACTGAAAAAAGACACAAAAGATCACACAGCAATGATTCCATGTTAACAAAATGCCCAGGAAAGACAAATCTAGAGTCACCAAGCAGAACTGTGGTTTTCTGGGGGCTGGAAGTAGCGGTATTTGATTGCAAATGGCTTTGAGGGAATTTTGAGTGATTATGAAAATATGCTAAAACTAGATTTTGCAATAGTTGCGCCATTCGATAAACTGACTAAAAAACCCAATTGTATACTTACAATGATAGACTTTATGATAAGTCAAATATATCTCAACAAAGGTGAGAAATACAAAACCCCAGGCGGGCTAAGCAAATAAAGTGAACTGAGCTCACTTCTCCATTCACCATACTTTATCATTTTTGGATAAAGAAGGCAGTCTTTAACATATTGAAAGTAAAATAGTTACTATTAACCAGATGTGGAGTCAATTAAACACTCTCATGGTTATTTTTTTTGCAAAGACATGAATTTAAATCTCCTCCAGATGTAGAACTCTCAGAAGTCACAGTGCTATACTACAATACTCTATGGAGAGATGTTGCCAGTAAAAATATTTTGAAGATAAAGTTGTTAGATTAGATATTTTCTCACTTGAGCCACTCAGCAAGCAACCCCCATCATGTGCACCCAGGAGAGGCCCTTTCTCCAGGAATATTTACTCTGTAAACCAACAATAGTGATAGAAGGGAAATGGGCTGTCACAAAACACCAAAAAAACCCAGAATCCATCATGCAGAGTCATCATAAAAGACTTCAAATGTCCAGTGTGGAGATTCCCAGACTCTCCCACGCCTCTATCCACAGAAACAGGTGAGAAAACAAGTGTCTCATTACCATGGCATTGAACAAGAGTGGGATCGGTGCTTTTGAACACTGCTGTTCAGAAATTCTTTGTTAACTCTGCTCTGAAAATCACAGTGCATCAATTACTCTTTTCATGGTGTTCTTGTGAGCATGTGTTGCCAGGATAGGATAAGGGTCAAGAAGCAGAATAAGCTGTTCTCCTTCTAGAACTTGCTTTTGTGAGCCAAGAACTGACTGGATCAACAAATTCATCAACAAAGATGATTTGACAAATGCACTCTCATAACACTGTCAATGTGTTTTGCCATACAATTATGTAAAATAAAGATAACCCCAAAATGCACATGTCAGAGGCATATACTATTAGTCCCAAAGATACAAATCTGGTCAAGGAAACTAAGACAGTTGGTCAATCTTTAGTCTGTACAAATCATAAATGTTGTGTAGGGGGTGTCACTATTTAGTAATCAAAGAAGAATTTCCTTTAATTGTACAGTGCGCATCCTGTGCAACCACTCACGTTGACCCTGGGATCCCCATTTCATAAGAACAGAGATTTATAATCATGGCCTTTCACAGGAAGTATGTGAAAATGGAACAGTTGAAAAAAGTAGGATAAGACCCAGAAGGCAGGCCTCTGAAAACCTTACTTTTCCACAAGAGTAATACCCGGGAAATTCTGAAAGAAAACAATAAATCACTAAATCTGACCTGGATGACTATTTTTAGAGCTTTCACTTTCTGGTCTGAGGCCCAGGCATCCTTCAGCGACTGGTTGAGCTCCTCTATGCGGTTTACATAGTCTTGTTGAGTCAAATTCAACAGCTCCTTCTGGGATCCCTGCGGGCAGAAAGTAGGTAGAGTAGGCACAGAAGACAACACTTGGCTCGACCACCATTCCTGTGGACTCAGCAATCCTAGTACCGGCGGAGCTGCAGTCTCTAAGTTTTCCACACCAGGATGGACAGTTTTGTCTTGTGCCCAAAGAGATTCTTTGAGTTTCCTGAGAGATGGGTAGAGGACAGTGGGTGAGACCAGTCTCGGAGACAAGGCGGACCTAACTAGCTGGGATTCTGCACGACCTGTCTCCTGCCAGAGCCTCATCTGTGAACAGGAATAACAGGACTTACGTATATAGCAGTGGCTGGGGTCTACCAAGTGCCGGGGGGTGTTCCAAATGTTTAAGATTCAAAGGTAAGAAAAAAAAAGTTCTATGCTAATGGAGCTTAAGGTGCAGAGAATGTGGTGGGCATAACACCAAGTGGGGAAATGCTTGAGAATAAAGAATTCTAAGAAAACACATGTCAGAGTTCACTGAATTGGAGGGAACCCATTGGAAGATGCCCAATGTTTCATGTGCCACTAAGGAAGAAAAAGTGCTGATCACTGACATGCACCCGTTGAGAGGCACACCCCAATTTCAGGACTATTCAAATGTTGGGGAAGGGGTTCATCATAAATGGACAGGACTCCAGACAGATGGTGGAGAATGGCTTCCTGGAGGAAGTGATGTCTGAGGCGCCCCTCAGTGCTGTACAGGTGTTAACCAGACTGGAGAGGGTGTTGGGGACAGCGGCTGACCCCAGAGAACTGTGGCCAAAGAGCATGATTCTCTCCTGGAGGAATAACACAGCACAGCCCCGCACGCGGCACCGGCTCATTCGTCCCTGGCTCCTGTTAACGAGCTATCTGCAAAGCTCACAGGAGCGAGTGTTGTGCCAACGCACAAGTGGAGACCAGGAACCAAATTTTTTTTAGAGGAACATCCCTGGAATCCAAAGTGAAGAATTCTTTATTACAGAACTATAAGTAGCAGGCTCAGGGAATCTGGACTGCTCCCAACCGGTCCCAGGACCCTGAGACAGAGACCCCCCCCAGCCCACTGCAGGGGAAGGAGTCTCATGACTAGATGGGGGCTGTGGGCCGTGAGCAAAGTGGCATGTGCCCCTTCCTGGCTGACGCGGTGAAATATGACTCTTGTCAGCTCTGCTGCGACCGCCCTGGAGCCATCTGGTGAAATGGCCTCTGTGTGAGATGGTGGTGAGTCAGTCCTGCGCTGGATGAGTAAGGTGGGGAAGGTATAATCCTCTGTGTTATGAGGTTCCTGAGATGTGGGAGCTTATCTGGTGCCACAGCACAGCCCGGCTTTAATCCAACAAACGGGCTCTGTGAACCAAGCCGGGCCCTCTGCCACTGTAAGTGGGCGGGGGGGGGGTGGCGGGCGGGCAGCGGCAAGGAAACTGTGCTGGAGTGAGAATCGGTGACTGGAGGCTCCACAGAACCAAGAGACACACGGAGTGGAGTTGTCAGGTTTCTGGGTTCCAGAAACTTCCTCCTGGTTCCAGGTCACTGAGCCTGGAATTCTGGGTTGTATCTCTGTACCCTTCAGTACAGGCTGTACAAATACAGGACATGCACGGGATATACTGGGATAGGCTGTCTGCCCTTCACTTCAACTAACCCAGCCCAAGGAACTTTTAGAGACTCACAGACTTAAGAGCTTCCATTAAAAGCCTGAGCCAACTCCTTTCCTACCAGCAAAGGTTAAAGGTTGCACACTGAGGCTCTTGGGTACCCTAACTCAAAACTGAGGAAAAAGATGCTGAACTGTTAGATTCTGCTGAGCACCTAACAACTGAGGTCTCAGTGCTGGGGGACCCTTAACTCAGGGCCAGAGCATTGGTGCTTCCGTTCTACGACCCTTTGTGGTTCACATAGTAACTGCTTTCCCTCCACACAACTCGAGTTTTATCCTCACTGTAGCTGAGGAATTGGGTACAGGCAAGGTGAAAGCTAACAGAGTCCTGCTAATCAGGACTACAGATAAGTAAACTGAGGCAGACAGCTGTGAAGCACCTGGCCCCCAAACAGGTGGAGCTGGGATTCAAACCCACGCAGACAAACTGGCTCCCCAGTTTGTCCTGTTACCCACCATGCTTTGCTGCTTCTTTAACTGAAGTTCCAGAGGATGCAAAGTCACCAGCCACAGTGGACAGGCTACTCATGGCGACCAGTGAATCAGAAGGCGCCCCCTTCTTGGGGGCCACTGCCATGACCTCATGGGTTGAAGGTAGAATTCAAGTGAAGTCAGAAATCTAGTTTTACTGTCAAATTTACTGATTTTTAACAAGTTGGTCGATGAGTCACTTTTTTGTAAAAGTGCCTGCTGGCCAAGTGTGAATCTTTGCAGATTCCAGGGGCCACGTCCTGCAGCAGAGCAGCCGTGGCGTGCAGGTGGGAGCGCTCCCCTCTGCAGGCTGCTTCCGGGGAGGGTCCTGCCGGCTTTGCCCGTGAGGCCCTGTCCCGAGACGACCCAGGTTTGCTCAGCCGTCACGGCGAGGAAAAGCTCCTTCCAAAAGCTAGTCCCAGGCAGGCTCCTGTGAACTTGGCCAACTGCACCGCTGGCTCCGTTCCCAGGGCGGGGAGGGGGGCTCAGGAGGACAGAGCCCGGAGCCCGATGTGAGCTGGAGAATGAATCAGAGAGTGGCCACGGAGCCCGAGGGCAAGGCCGAGACAGCAGGCCCCGCCCCTCCGGGCTCAGCAGAGGACAGCTCACCTCCTCAAAGTCATCCAGCTCCTCCAGCCTGGTCCGAACCTTCTCGGACATCGCGGATGTGGCCGCCCCGGCTCGGCCTAGACAGAACACAGCGAGTCACACAGCAGGCCCCCTCGGCCCCGCCCCAGGGCAGACAGCACCTTTGCCTTACACTTCATCCCCAATCAAGAGGCTGGCGGACGGTTTCACTACAGAAGACACGGGGATTCTGAAAGCAGCATCCTTACGTAGCCAAAGCTCCGCTCAAGCATTTCTGCTGAGCAGGCGCCCCTGGGCCAGTCACCCACTCCATTGGATATTTACACACTCTTCACTGGGTCGCTTGTTTGTTCCTAAAGAAAGGCGGTCCAGATCAGGGAGCCAAAAACCCGTCATTTAATTGTTTTCCACCAACAGTAGGGCCTCTGAGGCTCCTACTCACAGCGCGGAATTGTACCCTTATACGAAGAAAAACAACCATCTCACTGTCTGCCCGGAGGAGGGAACACTGGGGCTTCAAGGCCCGCTCTCCGAGCAAACAGGACTAAGCTGTGTCTCCTGCCCTCATCCGTCAGCGCAGTTCTTTCTGTCAGCAGGGCCCGGCAGACAAAGACCAAGGGCTGCGGGCCGGGGGCCAGCCACAGGCCAAGCTCCCTGCTGCGTGGCCCAAACTTCTCCAGCGCCTCCTACTGCAGAGCCCTGTCCCTACCACAAGGGGCCTCTACTCTGGATCGGAGACCCCTGTTCCCAGTGACCAAACCCATTCTTAGGAACTGAAGTTTACACCTTCCAAGGCCCTGGTTTCTCAGCTGGCCGTGACTAACGAGCTGAGAGTCTGGTCAATGATTTTATCATTAACTACTGGTCCCCGAACACAACACTTCCCCATTTCCTTTGTCAGGACACATGCCCCGCCAGTGTGTCTGCATTTGCACTAGGGATAAAGAACTAAGGCAAAGGCAAAGAGCCCCCAAAAGGAGCATTTCAACCATTCCCCAGAGGGTGAGGAGGCACTTCGGGGTGGCTCACTCTGGAACTTTAAAATCAGGCTGCGACCTTCTGGGTTAGTCCTAGGAACCTCTTGGTTTGGTGTTTTGCTTTCTTCCCCCATTCATCAAATAAATAGGGATTACAATTCTATTAAGTCTGTATGTATATAATAAGGAAATAATAGCTCAATTAAAGTAAACATCACAAGTGAATACTACAGACTTTTTTCCTTTGAAAAATTATATTAAAAGTAATGGGAGAATTCCCCTATTAAAAGTAACTCCCCTATTATTAAAAGTAATAATAACAAAAACTTACCTTTTTCTGATCCCATAAATAGATTCTGCAGAGGCAAAAAAAAATTTTTAGATATATTTTTAAAATGACTGGATTCTAGGGCCTCCCTGGTGGTGCATGGGGTTAAGTCTCAGCATTCTGAAGCTATCGGCAGCCACTGTAGCACAAGTTCAATCCCCAGCCAGGGAGCTTCCCACATGGTGTAGCAGACCTCTTCTGTCTCGCCTGCTGCTCCCCTCAGCAGTGTATTTCGGTCGATCTGTGTGTTCTGCTCCCCACTCTGTCTCTGATGAATCCTCTTACCCCCTACATCACTGGCCTACACCCCAGCTCTTGCATGCATAAAATAAATCTTTAAAAAAAAAAATTACAAGATTCTACCAAAAAAAAAACCCAACTTATGAGATACTTAAATTATCTTTCAACTAACACAGGATAATATGATCCATCCTTTTCAAACATACTTATTTATCCAAATGAAAAACAGAAATATTAACTCAAAGACAGAAAACACACCCCATTTAAAACTACTGTAGATCCCAATTTTGATACAACCCAGGACTCTCAAAGTGAGCCTACAATAGTTTGATGACAATGGAGTCCAGTGCTATTATTTAACTTATTCCAAATTCGGGTTCCACAAGCTGGGTGCTGCGAACAGGGACAGCTGGAAAATTCTGCTGCGGGGCTGTCCCGTGTGTTGTAGCCGGGGTGGCTGCACCCCTGGTCTCTACCCATCGGATGCCAGTTGTACCCCCACACCAGAACACACCCCCACACAACACACATCCCCTGGGGTGTGATTACTCCTGGGTGAGAATCACTGCTTTACATTAACTCAACGTCTTCAGGGAAAAGTTAAATAGCCCGGCAATTCAGCCTGCCATTCTGCTCCACAATTGCGTGCCCTGGGAAGGAGGGAGAGGAAAGGCGGGAGTAGCAGAGTCCATCCCATCACCCCGATTTTTGACGGACTCCCTGTCACATTCCCCAGCTTCCTGTCACACCCTGTGAGACCTTGGGGACAGATGTAATTGGACGTGTTGAGAGGGCCTTGGGGGAATCTCCTTAAGTGAGAGGGCACATCCCACTGTCACCTTCTGTCCAACAACTCAGACACAAGGTGACAAGAAAGGGAGCAGAGCAGCAAGAGAGAAAGAGCTGGCCCCAATGTCGGGCTACCCGGCCAGCCCCAGCCCACCCACCCCAGGACTTCTGTGTCAAGAGAGAAGCATCACTCTCGTCCTGTCATTAGGGAGGAGTTCAGTTACAAGCACCCAACACAGGATTAATCCGCTTTCTCTGGTTGGTCTCACCTTCCTAGGCCTTCTACTGTGGCAGCAACTTAGAGTAGAGTCAGCTGTGACCTAATGACCCCCCTGGTCAACAATGGACCACATATAACACACACAGGAAGATGCTCCCAAAAGGCTGCACCACAGAGCCTAGGTGAGCAGAGGGCTGTACACCTCAATACATGCTATGACAGTCCCACAACGATGAATTCGCCTAGGAGACATGCGGTCATTAAGTGACGCACCTGTAGGTTAAGTCTCTTAGCTCATCCGTTCCCAGCATGGGCCAACAATGCCACCTAGTGGCCGTCAGAAGAAACAATGAACCTGGGCCCTGAAAGGAAATGGGAGCTGGGACTCTGGGTGGGACTCCCCAGCAAAATCAAGAAGTAAAAGCACTCCCCTCACTTCCTAACTCAAACCTCCCCCAGGGACTCAGCTGCTGCAACTCCTTCTCTGAACTGGGCCATATCCCTGATCCTAAGTGAAATTCACAGAGCCGAGGATTTGGGGTAACATGACAAAAAAAAAAAATCACTAATAAATCCGAAGCAGGTTCTGAGAGAAGAAAGCACACCATACTCACGATGGAGAGCTTCTCTGTGGTGGTGTACCGGGCAAGGATTTCTCCTCGTCTGTTGGCCCATGGCTCAAAATCCGCTCCCACAACGGAGCTGTCATCTCTATCCCGTTTCTTTCTGGAGCCGTCCTAAGGCAAGGCAAGACAACCTCTTCAGCAGCCAAATCACTTTAATCTTTTTAAAAAATGCATAAGCACAGATGGCGGCCACAGGTGATAACACTGTATGATATATGAAAGGTGCAGAGACTAGAACTCTCTGTCCTTGGCCCTCCCCCTACGAGGGTTAATATGTGGGGTGATGGACATGTTCATTAGCTCAACAGGGAAATCCTTTCGTAACGTAAATGTCTGTCAAAGCATCTTACAAACTGCTTGCAGTTTTGTCACGTAGACTTCAATAAAACTAAAGAGGAAGTATAAGCAGAAGATACACTGCACTGCAGAACACAGCAGAGCTCTCCAAAGGTTTGCTGTGATGAGATCTGCAGGCTGCTCCCCCACAAATGGACACCATAAACACACCAAGAGCCGCTGAAGCTCAGGAAGAATCAAGCAAAGGCAAAGTGACTGAAAGATGGTTTTCAACAATAAGAACAGGAAAGGTTAAAACAACTGACAATGTTCAGCTTGCAAGGCTACAGGGAAGAGGCACACTGAAATATCACTGGTTGGCATATAAACTGGTAAAGCCAGGCCTCCCTGGTGGCACAATGGGTTGTCTCAGCACTATGAAGTTAAGTTCGATCCCCAGCCAGGGAGCTTCCCACATGGCACAGCGGACCTCTCCCGTCTCACCCGCTGCTCCCCTCAGCAGTGTATTTCAGTTGATCCACCTGTTCTGCTCCCCACTCTCTGGTGAATCCTCTCACCACCCCACACCTCTGGCCTACACCCCAGTTCTTGTGTGCATAAATAAATAAATCTTTAAAAGAATAAAAAATAAATAAACTAGCAAAGCCTTTTTGGAGAACAAGTCAGTGGTCATTCTCAAAAACTTAAATACATATTGCCTAAAGCTAGTAACAAGTTCCCAGGAAGTTGTCCTGCAGAAATCCTGGGGTGTCTGCACCCAGAGATATGTGTGTTCAAGGAGCAAGGTACCACTGTGTACACTAGCAAACACCAGAAACAATCTGTTATGTGTACATCGATGGAGGAGTAGCGAGTTAAAAGCCTGTAACACCCATTCTTCAGAACATGACAGAGCCGCTTAAGATAACAAGGCTGTCCCGTAAATACTAACATGGAAAGTTCCCCAAAATACAGTGCCAAGTTTGAAAGGAAAAAGTTGCAGAAGTATAAATATTTTAAAAAGTAAATATATGTCTGCAACAGCAGCACAGAGTGATGGCTGTAAAATTCACACTGGCTTTGAATGCCAGCTTGGATCTTACTCAACACCTCTATCCTCCACATCAGCCTCTCTTAATGAGGATCCTAATACCTCTTTTGCAAGATGGCACTAGAACTAAAATCAGAATGTACTTAAAAAACGCCTCCCAAGGCCTCCCTGGTGGCACAAGGGTTAAAGTCTCAGCACTATCAAGCTATCACCAGCCATTGCGGCATGAGTTCAATTCCTGCCCAGGGAGCTGAACCACAGGACGCAGCAGACCTCTCCTGTCTAGCCCACCCACTGCTCCCCTCAGCAGCGTATTTCAGTAGGTCTGCCTTTTCTGCTCCTCACTGTCTCACCCCCCCCAAACACATGCCTCTGGCCTACACGCCAGCTCTTGTATGCATAATAAATAAATCTTTTTTAAAAAATGCCTGCCAACACAGTAGGCTGATACTATTATTGTTGTTGATATGTATATATGGGTGTGTATGTAAATGCTCATTTATGTAAATGAGTATTATGACATAAATGAAACCTATGAACAAAGGACAAGGCTATGGAAGAATCCAGATTACATGACAACACAGAAGACCTTCAGGGCAGAGAACAGAATAAAGGAAAATGCTCGAAAGGACTTCATCTGCAGTATGTGACTCTTTTACAGGAAGCATTAGTGAATTATTTGTGCAATGACATAAAAATAAATCCAAAAGAAAGAACTCTAACAAGAGTGAAATTAAAATGAAGACTACATTCTTAGATGCTTAAAATAATTGAAAGAAGCTTACAGACTCTACACCAGCCTCTCCTGCAGCATCCTCTGTAAGCTGTACCCTACGAACATCTGGATTACCTGAACGGTTACCACGGGGATGGCCCCATGCATTCCACTGCAACCTGAAAACAAAAAGTTGGGGCCTCCCTGGTGGCGCAGCGGTTGAGCGCTGCGCTGTGGAGCTGTCGGCAGTGCGCAATGCGAGTTCGACGCCCAGCCGGGGAGAATCCCACATGGCGCGGCAGACCTCTCCTGCCTCGCGCGCTGCTCCCCTCAGCAGTGTATTTCTGATCTGCCTGTTCTGCTCCCCACTCTGTCTCTGGTGAACCCTCTCACCGCCCCATGCCTTTGGCCTGTACCCCAGCTTGTATGTATAAATAAATAAATCTTAAAAAAAAATAAAATAAAATAAAAATAAATAAAATAAAAACAAAAAGTTGGAAACACCCATCCCTGCGCCCGCTGGATTGACCTCCCGCCGCGCCGCCAGGGGGCGGGTTACCATGACAGCTGCTGTGGCTGCAGGGTCCGCGGTGGCTGCGAACATGGAGAGGGGGTCGGTCCCATCCAGGACACTGCTCAGCGGGTCCACCACAGAGCTGGAGGAAGAAGAGGATGTGGAGGAAGTGCTTCCTTTCCGACTCACTTTCTTTGTCTTTGACTCCGTGACCTGCAGGGGCAATTTACAGAGGGGAGATGAGAGGGTCCCGGTTTTTCCCGGTGAAACACTCTATGGGTTTTCCCTCGTTCAGTTGGCTGCGCTGTTTGCTCCTTTGGGGCAGAGACTGATTTTTTGTGAGAAGTGGCCAGAATTCAGGATCCCAGCTGTGTCAGAGGCAAAGGGGGGAAGTGAGGGTCAGGAGAGAAGAGATGAGGCCACAGTGATCAGAAACTGAAAG
The DNA here is from genome assembly GCA_004024925.1 of Scalopus aquaticus. NCBI lineage: Eukaryota > Metazoa > Chordata > Mammalia > Eulipotyphla > Talpidae > Scalopus > Scalopus aquaticus. The sequence continues at coordinate 57,620 of PVIJ01010590.1, forward strand.
GACTGCATTCTTGCAGGGTGTTCTTAAAGTGTGGCCCCGAGATAAACATCCACCCTGCCTGGTGGCTTATAAAAAATATACAATCTCAGGCCTCCCTGGTGGCGCCAGGGGTTAAGTCTCAGCACCTATGAAGCTTTCTGCAGTCACTGCAGCAAGAGTTCAAACCCCGGCCAGGTAGCTGACCCACATGGCACAGCAGACCTCTCCTGTCTCCCCGCTGCTCCCCTCAGCAGCGGATTTCAGTAGATCCGCCTGTGCTGCTCCCCAATCTGTCTCTGGTGAATCCTCTTACCCCCACCCCCACCCCCGCCATACGCCTCTGGCCTATACCCCAGCTCTTGTATGCATAAATAAATAAAATCTTTAAAATACACACACACACACACACACACACACACACACACACACACACACACACACACAATCTCTCATGCCCCAACCCAGGCTGTCACTCTCGAAGGCTCCGCATGGCCATCTCATCACTGCGAAGCAGTGAATGCCCAGCTCCTTCCTTTCCAGAGAACTTCACCCACCACCACGTGTTGAGGGGCGGCGGGTAGGGGGGTTGGGAGTGAAGGCATCTTTGTTCCAATGGCCCCCTCATCCCTCCCCGACTTCACACGACCAGATCAGGGGCGAACCCTGAGCCAAGAGGAAGCAGCCCCACTCTCTGCTGAAAATGCAGGACCCATGTGCAGAAGAACAGATTAGTCTCCACTCCTCTGTGAGGGAGGCGGCGATGAGCACCCAGGGCAGGGCCACGGGGTGGCACCGGGCCACGCATCCACAGGAAGCAGAGAACACCCGCTCACCTCCAGAGGCAGACAGAAGGGTGGGCTGGAACAGAATGAAGGGGAGCAAGCAATGGATGAGAGAGAATGTCACTGGTTCCCGGAAAGGTGATGCTAAGGAAGAGCTGTCATTCAGGAGTCCCTCCCTGACTGCACCTGAGTTGGTGACAAGAGATGAAACAGCTGTGAGCTATTTCAGTGCTATCAGCCTGATCGCAGGGGTGGGGAGGCAGGCTGGAGTTCAAGTTTGATGAGAGCCAGGGAATCCCTCCATCATGCCTATCCAGCCGGTGAACACACGAAGTGGTGGGAGGTGATACCCCGGCTCCCCAGGGCATGATTTGGGACCCTTCCAAACCTACTACGTGTCTCTTCATTTGGCTAGTCCTTATTTGTATCCTTTATAATAAAACCATAGTCTTAAGTCTGACTACTGTGAGGTGTCCTAACAAATTATTAAAACTTGAGGGGTAGGGAAAGAGGGGTGTGGGAAACTTGGATTTGTAATGCGGGTGTCCTGAGGAGCCCCAAATTTGCAGCTGGTGTCTGAAATGAGGACAGTCTTATTGAAGACCCTGTCCTGAACCTGTGGGGTCTGACACTGACTCAGGGTGATTGGGTGAAGCGCCTCCACTGGTGAACAATCGGATGGGCTCTTTTGGCTGTGGCTCTGACCCTCCAGCAAGCCGATCCCCTTCTCCACAGCTCACTCCTGCACACACACCCTGCACCCCCATTTACTAATAGACGATGTCTACCAGGCTTGACACTCCACGCTTCCTTTGGGAAAGCTGCCCTTCCTGACTCAGCTCCTACAGGCCTGCTGGGGTGGATTCTGCTCCCAGTTCCCAGGGTGGACACAAGCTGATCAATCAGCATATTCTCAACCCAGGTCACCAGGGTGGATTCAGGGAAGGACAGGACACCTACTTGG
>PVIJ01010591.1:0-59337 GCA_004024925.1 Scalopus aquaticus
CTTAAGGGGAGAAGTGGTTCTCAAGGCTGACCCAGTCTGGCTCAGGGCTCTGCCTAGTGGTGCTGGCCCTGGCCCATCCCAGACATCACGGAAGGTTTAGAAAATTCTAAAGTAGGTCATCTAGATCCTTATGGGACCTGGATCCAGATCGTTGGGTTATTGTAATAAAGAAGCTACAAATACAGTGACTCAAACAAAAATGTTACTTTCCTAGCCACTTGGAGAGCTTGGCAATATCTAGCAGAGCAGAAGATGTACATTCCTAAGACCTAGCTTGAAGCTCTCCCTTTAATACAAGACAATCTAAGCAATACTATTCATTGTAGCGTTACTCAAATTATTAAAAAAGTAGAAATTAAATGCCCATCAATAGAGAATGTAAAAATTGTTTTATGCTCATAAAACGGTGTTTAAAACAAACTAGACCTACTTAGCAAAATGAATAAGTCTTAAAAATATACTGTATGTATTTATATCTCATTTATATATGTAAATGTAGTAAAAGTATAAACCATGCAAGGAACCATGAATGTCAATTTCAAGTAATGTATGTCTGGGGAGAGGAAGGAGAAAGGGGGGTAGCGGGGTGTTCAAACATATCTATGATATTTTATTTCTTTAAAAAACATCAAAGTCAAATACGAAAAAAGATTGAAATTTCTTAAAGCTGGATGGTGGGAACATTCCCAAGGTTATATTTGTCTCAAAACCTTTCTCAGCATTTGAAATATTTTTTAATTTAAAAAGTATTGCTGGAATATCTTGGTCCTCATTTTCCTAATAGATAATATGGAGATAATAGTTTTCACAGGACAGATCTGTGATTAAGAGGCAGGACTTGGGCCTTCCATGGTGGTACAACAGGTTGGGCGCAGCACTGTGAAGCTGTCAGCAACTGCAGCATGAGTTCAATGCTCAGCTGGGGAGATTCCCACAAGGCGCAGCAGACCTCTCCTATCTTGCCCACTGCTCCCCTCAATAGTGTATTTTGGTCGCCTGTTCTGCTCCCCAATCTGTCTCTGGTGAACCCTCTCACCGCCCCACACCTCTGGCCTGCACTCCAGCTTGTATGCAAAAATAAATAAGTCTTAAAAAAAAAAAAAAGACACGGGACTTTGAACCTGGAGGGTTCTTCCACTTATAAGAGGAGGAGATGGGAAAGTTAATTAATTTTTCAGTGCCAGGTTGGAAAAAAAGGGATAATAGTCTCCATCCCAAACCATGTTAACATTGCAAAGCTCTCTAAAAACACTAAGTAAATGGTTGTGTTGATTAAATAAGCTAAAACAAATATTAGAGTTTTAGGATCAAAAATAAGGTTTAAAAAGATATGTAATACATGCTTGAACAGAATGTTAGGGATAATGATTATAGTGTCAAATAGTTTCCAGGTATCAAAAAAGGGTCCGTGATCTGATTAAAAGAAATAGCAGCAGAATTGGAAGAAGGCTGCACAGTTCTGATAATATTCAATGTATTTCTAGAAGATACTGATGCATTGTCAAGTTCCATTTTCATGAGGCTTAACACTTTCTTCATCCTAAGTTTACAGCTCAGGATAGTAAAAGAGAATGATCTTACAAACACATGGTATACTTTACAGTGGCAGTTTGAGCATATCTTGTGATTTGGGTACTGGGTGTTTCTCTTTCTCTCTCCCTCTCTCTCTCTCCCTCCCCACCTCAAGGCATGATCACAAAAAATGTTTCCTAGCAAACATGATGACTGCTTTAATTATTTTCATCCATGTTACATATTGGTGTTAAAAATCATATAATGTTTCATTTTATTTTATTTTATTTTATTAAAGTTTTATTTGTACATACAAGCTGGGGTACAGGCCAGAGGTGTGGGGCTGCGAGAGGGCTCACCAGAGACAGAGCCGGGAGCAGAACAGGCAGATCAGAAGTACACTGCTGAGGGGAGCAGCAGGAGAGGCAGGAGAGGTCTGCCGCACCATGTGGGAATCTCCCTGGCCAGGCGTGGAACTCGTGTCACCGCTGCCAACAGCTCCACAGCGCAGCGCTTAACCGCTGTGCCACCAGGGAGGCCCAAAAATCATATAATGTTTCATTTTAATAAAAGATTGCTAACTACCTTAAAATATAATAGTCAAAAATTCTTTAATTGGATTATGGATTTTTCTTTGGGAATTTCCTAACTCTTCATCTGCGTCTTGCCCAGCAAGCTTTTGTAGACCTTGTTTCCTTGTGGCAACCCCACAGCTCCAACCATCTGGCTAGGACCTGAGGCCTCGCTCTGCCCAGCTGGCACCAGCCCATGAGTTCTCTCTCCTCTGCCCTCCAGGGAGCCTACTAGCCAGGCCAATCCTAGCTCAACTAGAAACAGATGCCTTTGTTCCCAAGATTGAGGACTCCATACTGTGGAGCTCGAGGTTCTTTATATTCCCCACGGCCACGTCAATCCTTGCTGAATTAAAGTTTATCTCCAAAGGAGACAAATTCAAGACAGCTTTAACAACAGAAGCGCGGTCACTCGGTGACAGAAGCGCTCCAGGCCTCAGCCGGTGCCGGGGCGGGGGGGTGTCAGCCTCGGCAGCTCTCGGGCCTGCAGCTGGGGCTCTCCACGCCGCGGACAAAGGGACTTGTGTCCTGCCCCCACCCGGAGCCTTCCCTGCCCGCCGCCGCCGCCAAGAGGCCTCTGCGGAGGCTGGGGCGGAGCGAACCTGCATGTGACCCCCGCGGGTGTCCCCACTCCCTAATAGGCCAGAAGAGACAGGAGTTAGGCGACTCTAGGCCCGGCCCCCGGGGTCTGAGTAACCCCCAATTCAGCACCTCCACTCCAAGCCGCCCCTTGTTCTAGTCGGTGGGTACAGAGCTGGAGCGACAACTGCATGTCCTACCAGGCATTTCCGGGCGCGCTGGAGCAAAATGCAGACACAATCATTCGCCTTGGGAGTCTTTTGGATACTGGAGGGTCAAAATATAAAATTCCTTTCTTCGTTTTAATGATCCAGGGGCATTCCTCACCTCTCCTGTCCTACTGAGAGCCTAAAGATTTCTATTCTTTGCTCTACCTTAGGGAAAAACTGAGGAATTTTAGGAAAAGAATTGTGGTTAACTTTTACTGTACTTTGGCTCCGCACCAGGCATGTAGATACTTTACAATAGACCTCAGAAGACCTTGTAAAATAAATATTATTTTCCCATTCTATCTTTTTATTCTCAGAAAACTGAGGTTAGGATTTTCTCTTCTGTGCCTTAGGCTCTAGTTAACTTCATCATTCACCAAATCCTCCAGTTACAAAATTTACTAGATTCTTCCTTGTCCCTTATTCCCACATCCATTTAATGAATATTCATTGATGGCCTACTATGTGCTGGGGGCAGGAGATACTGTAAGTAATAAAGCAAAGATCCTTGTGCTTACACAGCTTACACAGGAGCTGGGGGATATAATCACAACTAATTATTATAGTTCCAAATGGCAAATGGTAGCCCTGAAGACAATTTCCCAGGTGCTAGGGAATAGAGTGGGGCATGATCTGCTCTGGCCTGGAAGAGGTCAGGAAACCTCCAGAGCTGTTGCTGTAGTCTAGGGAAAAGAAGAGGGTCTCAGGATGCTGACAGATGGGTAGAAGGATCCATTCAAAATAAACTAGGAGAATGGAAAAGCATATTTTTCTGGTAGTTGTGGATAGTGACCGAAAAGTGGACCCAGCTTCTCTGCTACCTCCAACCCTCCCACCCTGTGGCATAGAAAAGATAGAGGAAATAGGTAGATCCTGGGTTCTGATCTTGACTGTGCCTCTCTTTGGTGACATTTTGGACAAATCACTCCTCTATAAGCCCTTGAAAGATCTGTATTCCTTTCTGCATATTCCCTGTGATGGTGTTCCTTAAACCTTGGGAGAACACTGCAAAAAATGTAAGCGGAGCATGCAGGAAAACTACATCATACATTTACAGTAATTTAATAAGTGGTATACAGTAGTTTCCCCTTATCCCTGGTTTTACCTTCCACCCAATTTTTTTATCAGCATTCAACCTCAGTCCAAAAATATTATGTACCATAAGATATCTTGAGAAAAAGAGAAGCCACATTCACATACCTTTTATTTCAACTATCGTTATATAATTGTTCCATTGTATTATTAGTCATTGCTATTAATCTCTTACTGTGCCTAATTTATAAATTAAATTTGATTGTAAGTATAAGGAAAAAACATAGTACATACAGGCTTTGGTACTATTCTTGATTTTAGGCATCCACTGGGGGACTTGGAATGTATTTCCCATGGATAATGGGGGACTGCTGCAGTACTGATATGGAAATGGGATAAAGAGCCTAAGAAATAAACATAAATACATATGTGAATATAGGACATGGCAAAAGTCATAATATATAGAAATACATATAGTAATTAAGAAATGTCAGAAAATGTAATTATTCTACATGTTGGAATAATTGATAGCCATCAGGCAAAAAATTTGGATCCATTCCCCTTCTTATTCCAAAATAAATTTTAGATGACTCAAAATTAAATGCCCCCCCAAATTTAAAAGTACTAGAAAAAAACAGAGTTTAAAAAACAATCTTGGAATAGAAAAGTTCTTTCTAAGTATGACACAAAAGTCAGAAGTCACACACACACACATACACATAGAGACATAATCAACAACCACAACACAAAACCACCATATACATCCCATATCACAAAGGAATAATTTCCTAAACATAAAATGGGCACTTAAAATTTAGCAGCAAAAGACCAACAACTTAATAGGAAGTGTGTGACATATAGCACATAATAAAGAAAATCATACTGGTTCTTAAACAGATGAACAGATGCATCACTCATAAGGGAAATGCAAATTGAAATTATAATGAAATACTTATCAGATTGGCAGAACTCACCAATGGAAGGCAACTTATCAACATCAGTCAAAATTTAAAAAGCACATTCCTTTGACTCAGCAGTTTCCCATAGGTGTACTCCCACCAGTATAAAATGATACGACTAAAAAATTCATTGCAGCACTATATGCTGGATAAACGAAGTATTGGAAACAACCTAAATGTCCAACCAAAGGGAGTTTATTAATTACATTATAATACATCATACAAAGGAGTGGAGATGTAGATGTACTGCTAGGGGAAAATCTTCATAATAGAGGCTGCTACATAGTAAGTATACTAGATTGAAGTCACAGCTATAAAATGGTAACAATAGGGCCTCTCTGGTGACACAAGGGGTTAAGTCTCAGCACTATGACCCTATCAGCAGCTACTGCAGCACAAGTTTGATCCCCAGCCAGGGAGCTTCCCACATGGCCCAGCAGACCTCTCCTGTCTCACCGGTTGCTCCCCTTAGCAGTGTGTTTTAGTAGATCTGCCTGTTCTGCTCCCTACTGTGTCTTTGGCAAGTCATCTCATCCACCCACACCTCTGGCCTATACCCCAGCTCTTGTATACATACATAAATAAATCTTTAAAAAAATAGTAACAATAATTGCACCGACTATATGGAGTTGTAAAAATTAAATGAATTAAAGTATCTAAAGCACTTAGAACAATATCCACAATATACTACTAGCTATTTTTTTCCACACTTGTTTTAAAAAGAGCAAGGACACAACAGCATGTACAACAACTTTTGTCTAAAAGAAAAAAATAAGTATATGGATTAATTATCTTGAAAGTTTCACAATAAATCAGTAACAAATCAGTAGTTGCCGCTAGAAAGGAACTCAGGGACCCAGGAGCAAGGCAACTTATTTTCAGTCTGCCTTTCTACACCTTTTTAATTTTTTACCACAGATATTTGACATCTATTTGAAAGCGAAATGAATTTAAGGAGAAAATTATCAATCAGAAATACATTAAAAGTTATTAAATTTTGTAAGATGTAGAAATTAAATTATATTTTAATCATTTCCATTAGTGTTATGTTGTTTAAAGGATTATATGTTGTAGTCATTGAATGGTTTTTCCAACACTTGCTACCCACTTTCAAATTACTGATGGAGCAGAGCCCTTACACCTCAGTGTGTGGATCGGCAGACCTCTCCTGTCTTGCCTGCTGCTCCCTTCAGCAGTGTATTTCAATAGATCTGCTTATTCTGCTCCCCACTGTGTCTCTGGTGAATCCTCTCACCACCACCACACCACCTCTGGCCTAGACACCAGTTCTTGTATGCATAAATAAATAAATCTTTTTTAAAAAAGAAATTCCACCATTAGAACCTACTTCAAACTTTTTGATCATGAAATGGGAATGGGGGAGAACAAGGTATTTGGGGGAAAGAAACTAAGCTGATGGTACTAATTTTACTACCCATTGGTAACAAAAATAGATTATTTTGTCTTTGTCACACACACACACACAGAAAGAGAGAGAGAGAGAGAGAGAGAGAGAGAGAGAGAGAACTCCATGCATTTAAAAAATAACTACTGACATGTATTCATTCCCAAAATAAAAATGATAGGGTGCTCTCAGGAGTGGTGGGAGCACAGAGTTACCCAGGCTCTGCTCTATGACTTTGTAAGTTTCAAGCCTGAATTTACCACTCATTACATGCATAACCCTGGACAGGTTAATTACTCTGAATTTCTGTTCTATTGTGGAATATTATATTCCCACATTATTGGAATGGTCTCTGTCTTAAGTGAGATAATATATGTGAAATTCTAGGCATAGTGCCTGGGATAGAAAAGGAGCCCACTAATAGTAGACAATTGAGAGTAAAGATTTTCTCAATCGGGGCCTCCCCGTTGTCGCAGCGGTTGAGCGCTGTGCTGTGGAGCTGTCGGCAGCGGTGACGGAGAGTTTTGACGCCCGGCCGGGGAGAATCCCACATGGCGCGGCAGACGTCTCCTGCCTCACCCGCTGCTCCCCTCAGCAGTGTACTTCTGATCTGCCTGTTCTGCTCCCCACTCTGTCTATGGTGAACCCTCTCGCTGCCCCACGCCTCTGGCCTGTACCCCAGCTTGTATGTATAAATAAAATAAAATCTTAAAAAAAAAATTTTTTTTTCCAAAAAAAAAAAAAGATTTTCTCAATCAATAATTCTCAAACACTACCTCGCAGACAATCATTACTTGCACTTAATGCTAACCACAGCGGGAAACATTCTGAAAACTACTTCTCTGGAAGTTAATTCGGGTCTCATGATCAACGTGGGAACCAGAATCAAGAGCGCCAGGGACAGGTATTTCAGGATATTTGCTTCCTGACACACCCACCCTATTCCATTGCCTTCCACCAGCAGTGCAATACCTGTCCCTCCCAGTCTTCCCACACCCCTCAGCGGAGGAGCCTGTTTCTCACGCCTCCAGTTGCATGTTCCCACGAGCTTGCTCTAAAAGCTTTCAAAGTAAAATTTTCAGGTGGAAAATACTTGGAAACAAACTTCATGCTCTTATTTCTAATCCTCAGGTGGCTTACCACTGTCTTTGCTCACTTCTTCCCAGTTTCCCCAGGCTTCCAGTAAAAGTGTTAGGGTGAAAACAGAAGTCTCCACACCCAATGATAGAAGGAAAGTCTGAAAGGCATCGGAGACAGTCAAGACAGTTCTCTTTGCCTTCTATCTTTAGTTCTAAAATAAAGAACTTCTTCAAAACATTTGTATTTTCTGTTTTTCTTTTTAAAGATTTATTCATGCATACAAGAGCTGGGGTGTAGGCCAGAGGCACTGGGGGGTGGTGAGAGGATTCAGCAGAGACAAGTGGGGAGCAGAACAGGCGGATCTACTGAGGGGAGCAGCGGGGCAAGACAGGAGAGGTCTGCTGCTGCTCCCTGTGGTCTGAGATTGAACAACATTTGCATTTTCTAAAGGCCAGTGGTGATTATTTCTAGGTGGTAGGGCCATAGGTATCTGGCATTTTTAAAAAACAATATTCTGGGCCTCCCTGGTGGCACAAGGTGTTAAGTCTCAGCACTATGAAGCTACCACAGCCACTGCAGCACTAGTTCAATCCCAAGCCAGGGAGCTTCCAACACTGCGAGCAGCAGACCTCTCCTTCCTTGGCCGTTGCTCCCCTTAGCAGTGCATTTCAGTCAACCGGCCTGTTCTGCTCCTCACTGTATCTGGTGAATCCTCTCACCACCCCCACATCTCTGGCCTACACCCCAGTTCTTGTATGCATAAATTTAAAAAGATCTTTAAAAAATAAGTTTCTGCATTTTCTTAATTATCCACAATGGCTAATGTAAGATTCTTTGGTATCTTCTCTACCTTTTGTTCTCTAGTTTCTAGTTCTAGTTTCTCAATGCAGCAACCTCGGAAAGCACAAAGGGAAAAAAAATCCCCATAATCACATCATGTAAAGATAACAACTGTTAACATTTTGGCAAGTCTTCCCAAACTTATCTCTATGCAGAGATACTTCATTTTTGTGATGGGGGAAAAAGGGGATGGAGCATAAACATTTAAGAGACAAAGGCTTGGGTCTTTAGTCTTCGGTTTTATTTCTGTTTTTAAACAGCATCTAACGATTTGGAAATATCCCTAACAGCAAGGGCCAGCCCCATGCATTCCCAGAGCCTCCCCTAGCAAGGGCTTGGGTCCAGGCTCCAGCAACTCCCCCTCACCCACACCCATCAGCCCTATTTTCTCTCCAGAGACTTGAGACACAAGAGGGTCTCCAGTTAGAGGGGAAGGTGGGACTAAGGGATGCTGCATGGAAGGATTGGGCTCAGACACAGCTGCCTTTGTTAGTCTCAGGATATTTTGGGAGTTGGTAGCATGCTCAGACAGTCTGTGGGAAGACATGATAGGGGCTCCTGAACTCCTATGGCCTCACTCCTTCCTGGACAAGCCCTTACAGCACCCCTTCTTGCCAGGCCCAGTACATTACCTTTAGAAGATTGGCAAATGGCAGCCCATGGTAACCCAGCATGCCTTGCTGTGACCTGGTCAACTGCACATTACTCCTGGTCTAGGCAGGGTGGGTAGTCAGGAAGGTAATGATGATTTGGACCTGAGAATGTCCCACTGCCTCCTACCACTGAGTTTGGGACCTGACTGCACCAACCGCTTACCAACTCTCACCTAAAGGGGAATACAAGGGAATTTCTTGGTGAGAAGGGGCAAACCTGGGCAATTCATCCCCAAGCATGGGCACAGCTGGACCACCAGGCCAGAGACGCCTCAATGCATGCACTAAAGCAGCAGAGGCAGCTCAGCAGGAAAAGTAGGGACCCACAGGGCTGAATTTATCCCCCCCCAACTCCTCTCCACACCCATGGTAACCATGGAAACATAACCACCCCCTCTGCCAGCTGCCTGGTTTTAGACAACCAGGGTTGGCCCATTTCCACCCAGCCAAGGCCTGAACTGATGCCAGGCTGGCCACAGAGTGGCTACAGGAAGAACTGGGATTGGGCAATTTGGTCAGTCCAGGCTTCCAGCACAGCTTGGGAGGACTACCACAGGAGCCTCCACATCTTGCTGCCTGGGCTGGGGTCAGATAGAGCTTCGTCAGCCAGCACAGTGGCTGGCAGAGCCAGCCGCATGGCCCGGATGCCCTCTGCCTGTGGGCTAACAGCTACTGTGGGGCAGCAGCCCTTGCTGCAGCAGCAGCAGCCTCTGCGTCTCGTTGAGGGGGCTTTCTGGCTGCGGCTGCTCCTCCCCCAGCCCAGGCTGTTCAGCCAGCCCTCCAGGGCTGAGGATGTAGCGACAGTCACTGGGGGTGCCCCCCATGGCTCCCGGGCCACTGCCATCCCCAGCCCCACTGCTGGCCTGCTCCCCACTAGGCAGCTCCAAGCTGCCTCCTTCTGCAGATTCCTCAGCTCTCTCCAGGTTGATGTACAAGGGGTCCCGGCTGGTGGACAGCACAGACAGGTGGCCCAGGATATTCTCCAGCTCCATTCGCAGGCAGGTGAAGGTAGGGCGCTGCTTGGGATCAGCATTCCAGCACTGGTACATAAGCTCATACCTGGGACAGAGGAGGATGAAGGTAGCAAGGCACCCCACGAAAAGGCAAAGCTGGCCCTTTCCTCAAAAGCAGATGTCCCTTAATCATACAGAATCAGGATTTTTAAAAATGTTATTTAATACACTCAAATGCCGGGCTTTCTTCGTAGCAGGCACTTTTCTCAGTATTTTACATTTATCATTTAATTCTCACAACAACCCTATGAAATACATGATCCCTGTCTTAGTAATGTGCAAACTGAAGGGCAGAGAGGGTAAGAACCTTAAGTTAGGTCACACAGGCAGAAAGTGACAGAGCAGTGATATGAAGCTAGGTTGGTTGGCTCTGGAGCCCCTCTGCTGCTATTTTGAGAGCAGGTACTAGGAATGCTTTTGTCTTGCAGAACAGTCTAGAGTGAGGGCTGTTTTTCAGGGGGAGGATTTGAGCATCCACTCTTCATCCTACAATTCTCACCCACTCAGGCAGTTTTCAGTCCTCATTGTTCATGGACACCTTAGCTTCTATCCTGCTCGGCCTGGCAGGAACACTTTTTATAATTTCAGGAGCCTTGCCGACTCCCTGAGATCTTATCCCTGTTCCCAAGGAACGCCTCGGGCGGGCTTAGAGAGGCAAAAAAGAACTAAAGGGAAAGGGTGGAGACCAGATCTAGTCAGTCAGACTTTCCAGCATGAACTTGACATACAAATGCCTGACTTTCTCCCACAATAAAAATCCCAAACACTCCCCCCGACAACAGCTCTCCATAGAGGGGCCCCCAAAGATGGGAAGAATCACCCTAGACATGCAGTAGGCCGTGGGAATGGTCTGGAGCCATGGGTACGTGGCCAGCCTGGGACACAGGCCGTGTTAGGAGCCAACTGGTACCTGTCCACTGGGATGCCAGCACCCAGTCACTCGCTATTGACAACACTAGCTCTGACCCAGAAGGAGGCTAAGCGAGGGCTTGGTCCCCACTGCCCAATAGAGCCTCTGCAGTTCCAGGCAGGCTGAAGCCACAGGTAGCCTGAGTGCCCTGCCCCTGCCATACCTGAGCTGGTTTGTGTACTCAGATTTCCCTCTCAGGTACAGGTGAGTCACGCAAAGTCCAGGCTCAGGATACTTCAAACCCACCGCTTTAGAGGAAGACCCAGCCATTCAGACCGAGCCTTCCTCTGCCTGCCTCTGAAGGTCCAACCCACAGTAAGAAATAGAGAGTAGATACTATCCCTCGGTCACTGGGCCCCTACCCCTGGGTGCTAGCAAAGGTCCTCTGAGGGTCCAGGGAAACTCTGGCACGAGTTTCTAGGGTGAGAGGGTCACACTAGAACAACCAAATCACAAGTTGGCATCACAGTTAAGAGCACAAAATCTAAAATCACAGGGATCTAAGTTCAACTCCCAAGTCATCCTCTTAGTGGCTGTGACTTTGGTCATGTTACTTAACCTCTTTAAGCCTCATTCTCATGTACAAAATGGGAATAATAGTCTTTTCCTCATAACTAGAAGATTACCTGAAAGAATGCCTGTCAAGTGTACAGTTAATGTTAGTGATACTGTCTTCCAGTCACAAGGGGTTCATGAGACTCCCCGGTGCAGTGGGTGTATACCCACCCCACCACACTCTCAAGGGCTTCAGGATTCCAGAAAGGAAAGAAAGCAGTTCCCTTCTTCTCGGGATCTCAGCTTCTTATCTTATGTACTCCACTCTCTCAAGAAGAGGCCAAGACAATAAAGGCACCCAACCTCCCGCCCCCAACGCCCCCTCCTTGTCAAGCCAGGAATGCGATGGAGCAGCAGTTTTTTTCTTGCCCATGTAGCTCTCTGTGGGGGAGGGGGCACGCAGTTTAGGAGGTTTTCTTACAGGAGCCAGCAACTGAGAAGGAGATGGGGGCAGGGAGAAGGTGACAGGATAAACTGGAAACCTGCATAGTGGGTCAAACCTGCACCTTCTGCCTTGGGGGTTCCTAGTTCTCTCCCTGGAAACTGAAGAAAAGAGAGACAGGAAATGGCTGGAGCAAGAAATGTGGGATGGAAAAGGAGAGAAAGACAACAGGGAGTGGGCCTCCTGAGTGCAGTGGTCAGCACTATCAGGCTATCCGCAGCCACTGTAGCCTGAGTTCCATCCTCGGCCGGGGAGCTGACACACATGGCCCAGCAGACCTCTCCTGTCTCATCCACTGCTCCCCTCAGCAATGTATTTCAGTAGATCCACTCTCCACTCTGCCTCTGGTGAATCCTCTCACACAACCCCCTCCAACCCCCGTACGTCTGACCTATACCCCAGTTCTTGTATTCATACATTAAAAAAATTAGATCTTTAAAAAAAGAAAACAAGAAGTGGTGGGTGAAGAGGAAAGTCAGCATGGAGACTAGTCTCTCCTCTACCAACAGAGATATTTTCACCAAAAAACCCCAAAAAAGTTCCAATTAAGGTTCTGAGCCTCCACGGGCTAGCAGTGGTAGTGGCGTCATCTGCTAAAACCCCAAATTCCTGTTTTCTCCCCAGCCCTCTTCCCGGGTACTCACACGTCCTCCATACACTCCGGAGGCTGTTTGAGGCGGCTCCCGCCGATGAGGTAGTTGTAAATCTCAGCATTCTCGATACCAGCATATGGTGTTTGCCCACGAGTCATGATCTCCCACATGGTCACCCCGAAGGCCCACTGGACAGAATCGAGGTTGGAAGGGAGGTGTCACTAGGCTTCCTAAGCCAGGTAGAGCCCTAAGGCAAGCACATCTTGGGCATCAGGGGCCTTGTAATTGGGCAGCCAAAGTCCAGAGAGCAGACCTGGGTAGGCCCTGGAGGAACTTATAGGTCCGCCCATGCCTACTCCACACCACTTGCACCGCCACCAAGCCTCACTGTGCCACCCTGCTCACCACGTCACTGTGCACAGTATACAAGTTGTCAGCCAGGCTCTCCAGGGCCAGCCACTTGACAGGCAATTTGGAGGCACAGCCCTGACGGTAATAGTCCCCGCTATAGATCTTCCGGGAGAGTCCAAAGTCAGCCACGCACACAGTCATGTCTTCTGCCAGCCTGTGAGGAGAGTTGGAGGTTGGCATCGGCTGCCCCCAAGCAGGTAGCCTCGCTAGAGCGAGGGCATCTTTGCTCCCAAGCTGTCCCATGCACAGCGGATATTGTTCCAGGCAGGAGCTGACTACTCGCTAAGCTCTCCTCCTAGCACCAGCCGCTGCTCCCACCCCCAGGTCCTCCGGAATTCACGTACATGCAATTCCGAGCAGCCAGGTCTCGGTGGATAAAGTTCCGCGAGCTCAAGTATTCCATGCCACAGGCAATGTCCACCATGAACCGGATGAGTGTCTGCAGTGGCAGGTTCTGGTGGGCAGACAGGAAAAGCTCAGGATGCACCTACCCCACAGGAAGAATGAGGTTCCCCAGCCAGAGAGCCTAAAGACTATCCTCAGAGTCACTAAAAGGAAGGGGACAGAGGGCTTCCCAAGGCAAGGAAGCTTTGGCAAAATCAGAGTGTGCCTGAGTCAACACTCACCCAACCCAGAGTTCCACAGGTCTCTTCTCCCTGGAAGGGCTCTTGCCCAGCCTAAAGTTCCCGACAGGACTTTGTAGGGGAGGAGGAAGCCTACTAGCAGAGACTTAAACCCAGAGTCCACCTTTTTCCAACCAGCTGAATCAACCCTACCCATCAACTCAGCCTCTCTCTCTGGGTCTTTGCCCCTTTCCAATTCCTGGCCACCACCCCTTCCCCAGGTACTCACAAAGGGGTTCTCCCCAATTCGGGAGGCGAGCAGGAAGGCGTGTAGGTCCCCGTGCTTCATGAAGGGGAGGATGACCATGGGGATGGGGAGGCGGCCTTTGGCCCTGCTCCGGAGGCTAACCCCTGGGGACAGGGGAGAGTGGAGTCAGTCATGTAAAGGTCGAGGGATAGCCTGGGTGTCCTTCCTGCCTGGCCTGCTGCATTCTACCTCTAGCCTGAGCTCTGCTACCTCTTTCCCCACAAGTTCCACCCCGGCCTGCAGACAACCCAGGGTGCTCTGGCTGCCTTCACATCTCTGGAGCACCTTCTCTCTGTCCCCTCCTTCTCCTCCTCCTCTGTGAACAGTCTTCATGACCAGACCCTTGGTACAGGATCTGTAAACAACTCTCTGATCAGATTTCAGTGGGGAGCCCCCAGCCCAGCCCCTTGCTATTCTGCAGTCTGCCTACTGATCAGGTAAATGCAAATCTATCTCCCACAGGATGCCCTGCCACCTTGGAGGGGCATGTTTTAGCCTTATTTCCTATCTGCCTCTCCTGAGAAGGGGCTCACCAACAAGCTTGGCCACGTGTGGGTGGTCAAACTCCTTCATGCAAGCCGCTTCCCGAAGGAACTCTTCAATGTCACTTGAGGCAATGATGTCCGCTGGGGGAGAGAAGTGGAGGGGATGAGGGCGATGTGCCTCAGTTCTGACCCAAGACTCCTGGGCCTGGTCGTTCAGATGTCTGGGGTTCCCCAAGGGCCCAAGAAGCTGTCTGGCCATGGAGTAGGAGAAATGCCATGGATGGTGCTACCCCACGATTTTGGACAGGCCAGCAGGTCCACCAAACACAGCTTTAAGCACTCCAATAGTGAGCACAGTCACTACAGACGTCAGAGAGCAAAAACTGAGATGTGGGTGGGATTCTGCTTGTGAATTAGTCACATGGAACAGCTAGCATCCCAGTTAGTGCTGCAATTCCAGGGGCCAAGCAGAGTCGGCTTCAGGACCAGCCGTCCCTTTCACCCTCAAGCGATATCCACATCTACCATTTTCCACTCACCCTTCAGCATCTTTACAGCCACTTTCACAAAGGAGCCATCGTCTTGCTTCAGCTGAGCCTCCCGCACTGAACCAAACTCTCCTAGGAGCCAATCCAAAGATGGTGAGTCCCCACAGCCTCCCGTGCCTCCCTCTCTTCCCTCCCAGAGGGCCCTCCACAGGCACACAGAATCATTAGACTCTGGGGCCATAGGAAGAGGCTCTGGCTACGGCCAGAGCAAAGCTATGCTGGGAATGACTCCTCACCCTCCTCCACCCCCCAGCAAACACACCAAATCTGGAGTCTACAAGCATATCTTGTCATCCTGCGAAAGGGGTGCCCCACACCCACACAGTGATGGCAGCAACCAAATACACCCCACTCCCTGCACAGCCCCACAAACCTTTGCCCAGCATCCGGCCCAGAGTGAACTGCTGCTCGGGGATGAGCACATCCTTCAGTTTGTCCTTCAGTTCATCGCTGATGCCCAAGCTGTCCACTGTGAGGAGGGAGTAGGGAGAAAGGGAAGGGGCCACTTTGATTCCTGATCTAAAGCCCGGCCTACCTCCTACACCCCAGACCTCACCCTCAGAGAAGAGGCGAGCTTAGTTTAGCTCTCCCACAGCTAGGACAGCCACCTCCGTGAGGGTAGGTCTTGTTGTTTTGTCCACCGTTATATGTTTGGGACTCATCAAGATTCCGACATAGGGGTCCAATTAATAGGGGTCCAATAAAAGGACTGTTGCAAGGGACACATGAGAGTCCATTTTCCCCTCCTGTGACTCCCCACTACTCACATGTGGCCTCAATGCGTTCAGGCCTTTCTCGATTAAAGGACCGGGCTGCCCGGAAATGAACAGCTGGCTCCCCCCGCGCCATGACGCTGTCAAAGGCTTGCCTAGAGAGAAAGCAAACTTGGGATCAGCTCCAAGGTCTCCAGTTGCCATCTGCCTCTCCCTCTGAGTCTCTATCCTCTTACCCGAACCGTGTCTCCTTCCGCCTCTTTCGAAGCAGGATGAGGGCCAGAGCAGCAGCTGTCACCAGGGCTGTCAGCACACCCAGCACTACGGGCACCCAGGAGGTGCGGCTGTGGGGTGGGCCCTGCTGGCCTGTGAGAGCAGGGGCAGCGGTATGAGCAAAGCTGACACCAATGAGACCCTACAGAACTTTCTGAGGACAATCACCTGGCCTGCTCAAGAGGTCCCCCTAAGTCAGGAAGGGTTCCCGATAGAAAGAGGCTTCAAGGGATGACCCAAGAATTCCTCCCCCACCAGTGACAGGCCTCGGCTGTTGAGTCCTACAGTGTGACCAGGGACTTCTATGCTGGTTTTGGGGCAGGAAGAGAATGAGGTGTAGTTGAAGTATCAACTCTGGCCTTGACTGCTTGACTGAGTTTTGGGATATCTCAGGAGAGGCAGCCTCCTCTGAGATGTCTAGGTTCTTCTTTTTTTTTTTTTTTAAAGATTTATTTTTTATTTATACATACAAGTTAGGTACAGGCCAGAGGCATGGGACAGAGAGAGGGTTCACCAGAGACAGAGTGGGGAGCAGAACAGGCAGATCAGAAATACACTGCTGAGGGGAGCAGCGGGCGAGGCAGGAGAGGTCTGCCTGGAGCTATGTGGGAATCTCCCTGGCGGGGGGTCGAACTCACGTAGCTGTCGCCCCCGCTGCCAACAGCTTCACAGCACAGCGTTTAACCACTGCACCACCGGGGAGGCCCGATGTCTAGGTTCTTCTTAAAAGCCTAGAACCCTGGCCTCTCCCCTTACAGGCCTCACCTGCATGGTCATGAGAAGTGACCACCAGTGGCTGACTCCAGGGCCCACAGCCAATTGCATTGGAGATGCACACACGCACGGTCAGGTCCTTCTGCGGATCCCAGCCTGTCAAGTTGGCCCTGGTCCCCTCCACTGTCAGCTCACCCTGCAGCCAGGAAAATCCCCCAACCCACAATGATTCTGAGAAACAGATCTCCAGTTGGGGACCTGTTTGAAGACAAAAAAGGTCTAGCTAGGAACATGGGACGCTAGAGACAGGGTGGGCTCAGGGGATGCAGGAATGCAACCTGCTGGGAAGAGCACATTCCTGCTCCAAACAGCAGAGGCCCCCCTCCCTAAACACAAACATGGCTCAGTTCCAGAATTCAAGGGTGGGGAGTGGGAGGGAACTGGGCTGGAGAGGAGACCTTATCTGTGCCCTCCCCCAGTCTGTGCAGGAATGCACTTCCTGCTTTGCACACAAAGTGGCAATCCTCTTGGGAGACATAATCCAATAAGGAACACAGCCTGCAGGGGAGGGCAGGTGAGGTGCCCAGCCCACCAAGACCCCAGACCCACCAAGGGCAGCCATTCTGAATCTCAACAGGCCTTGAAGCCCTGAGGGCTGATTCTAGTAGACCTGTGGCGTGGAGGCTGTCACCCCTTACCTGGGTTCCGTTGTCTTGAACCCAGGACAGTTTATAGGGTCCCAGGGGAACTTCCAAAAGTCCCTCAGGGATTACTTCTTCCCACTCCAGGATGAGGCCTGAGTCTGTGTGGATGGCATGGAGGTTCTGGGGAGCACTGGTTGGTGCTGTACCCAAACAGAGAAGGTTACTAAGAGTGCTGCCCTTCCCACCGTCACCATCCCCAAAGCAGGCAGGTCTTTCGAACTGACTCCCAAGAACCAAACAGCTGAGAAGAGCTCCCCTCCCAGCTCTGAGTGCTCTCACCCAAGCTCCTGGGGAGGAGGGGTAATTAACAAAACCCCTAGCATGCAGCTCAGCAGAGCGTTGCTCTCCATTGCCTTGGTTACTGCCTCAGTCATATCCTCCACCACACCCTTCTCACAGCCCTGCCAGCCTCTTCCCAATCGCTGCTGGAGAACACCAAGTAAGTTCCCACCCTGTGGTCTTTGCATTTACTGTGCCTCCTTCTGGTAGTAATTTTCCCCTCAATATTTATATGGTTCCTTCCTTATGGTTCAGGCCTTTCCTTGACCACCCTCGGGCACCCTTTCTCACCACAGTCATCTCATCTTTTCCCCTCTGCTTGTCTGGCCCACCCACTAGAATTATCGCTAGAACTGTTCAGAGGACTGCATTTGTCCAGTTCATAGGTATGCGGCAAGCACTCCTTTCATTTGCTGAATGGAGCACGAACCTCCCTCTCAGGTAACCCCTCTCCGGGGCAACTCCATTCAGAACTGGAGCCAACAGAGTCCTTACCCCACTCCTGCCCTGCCCTTCCCAGCCACTCTGCTCTGTGAGTCCTTTACCTAGACCCCTTGTCCGGAAGGGCACCCAGTCAGCATATGGAGAAGGCCCCAGGGCATTGGCACAGCGCACCCTGAGGCTGTAATTGGTGGCAGGTGCTAGGTCCCGTAGCAGGCAGGTAAAGGGTGGCACGGGAACCACAACAGCCAGGACCTCCCAGTCTCCTGGGGCCTGTGTCACCTATAAAAAAGCAGAAAACAAATGACGTAAAAGAGAAAGGAGGAAGATGAAACAAGTATTGTGGCTTGAATTAATACCTCCTCCAGGTCTATCAGCAAACACTTACAACTCATCTCCTTCCCGTTCACCCCTGACCAGTAACATAGCAGGTTCCATACCTCCCTGCCTTTGCAAATGCTGTTCCCTTTGCTTGGAATGACCTGCTCTTCCTACCAAAGTCCAACTCATTCTTTAAGACCCAGCTCAAATACCATTCTCTAAAAACCTTTTCAACTGCTCCAGAAAACGCATATTCCTTGGTGCTGGGTGCCTTCTTAGAAGTTGTTTATTGCTTACTGGAACTGTCTGCATACCACGCAGAGTTTTTCAAAGGTCAAGTAACTGGGAACCTAGGAGCACCATGAGCCAGGGCTTTACATATTGGGGGTTCAGGGAAAGAGTACAAATGGAGATTTATGTACCAAACAGTTAAATATTCAAACGTTATATATAAATCAGCTAACAAACTACTAAACATTTTCTATCATAATATGTTGACAAATAGAATTTCAAAACATGGAAGTTCAGGTTCACATTTATAGTTCTTGGGTTCTGGAGTCAGGGAAGAATGTCATGGCACAAGAAGAGCTAGCTTCCAGTCAGGTGTGCCCACTACGAGGGACAGCATGTGCACAGGTAGGGACAATGTTGCCCGCACACACACTGCCCCCCACCGCCAACTGACCGCCCTTTGGGCTGGGAGGTACATGTACCGTAAGTGTGATCCTCCCTCTGGACAGACCAGAGAACAGGCCCACACAGCAGCAGCCTTGGGGTGTGCTCATGCTCTGGATGGGCTTGACCCCTTGGCACTATAGATTCCCTGCCCAAAGCAAGGGGTGCAGCCAAAGGAAGGTCAAAGTGGGATCCTCTAAATGGCAGAGCCCAGAGTAGAAGCCTCTCCTGTCCAGGAGAACTGCCTGCGACAGTTTCCAAGGTGCTAAATACCTTCTGAATGAACATGAACACGAGCAAGCCTGCAGTGCCTCTTGCTTTCAGTATCACCTCACCCACCTTTTCTACTGTCGAATGCTTAGGACCTCTGGTCCCCTTGTTCTCTTTGGCATGAGTCAGAGGGTGTGGCATGGAAGTGCCAGTATTAGATAAATGAAAGGTTTGGGTTTCTTTCCAGTTATCCCAAATCTGCTCTAGTGAGGTTTTCGAGTCTGTAGAATGTGAGGGTTTGAGCCAATGTGCAGAGCTGTTTGGTTGCCCCTAAAGGCACTATGGCCCAGACTGTGCCTGGTAAGGGAACAACACCTAAAGGAGAGCTGAAAAGGAAGCCCCAGGGGCAAATGAGATACCACCATCACCAGAATGTACATGGCCAGGAGGGCCCATCCTGCCTGTCTCAGCCTACCTGGACTGTGCAGGACTGGAGCAGGGCCAGGCCATCAGCACCTGGCATCCAGGCCACGCTGGCATTGCTGCTGGAGAGCTTCGTCACTGTGATGTTGAAGGGGGCTGCGGGCAGTGCTGTGGATGGGGACTTAAGAGTCAGTGCCCTGGCGTTCAGTGCCCAGGAAGGATAGAAGGGAGCAGAAGGCATGGGAGCCAAGCCTTGAGCCCCTCCCTGAAGCTAGAGGCCCCCCCCACCCCCCGAGCCTGAAGACAGCCACTCAGCACCCCCAGACCTCAGTCATACACAAACTAAGCATCCAGTAGGCAATAGCTGGTCATGTCAGGCTAGTGCCTACAATGCCCAGGTTACGGAGAACGGTGGGCTCTTCCTGAATTCCCTATCTGACCAAGGAACAGAATTAAATTAGATGGTGAGGGTGTGCAGGGACATCACCTCAGCCTCAGGAGACACAAATGAGAGGCAGCCCTCCTATAGCCACAACCCATTCCTGCACACATGGGCCCTCTCCTTCCTTCCCTCCCTCCATACACACGGGGCCTCCGTGCCTCCGCCTGCCTCTGGGTCTCCTCAGTCACCACGCTGAGCTTTCCCCACCCCCACCCTCTGCAGGGGCTGGCAGCAGCAAGGTTGGGCATGAGCCTTGACCGTTTCCTGCTGGCTCCCTCTCCCTCCCTCCCTGAACTCTGCTTCGTGATGGGAAATCTGCTGTGACGTCAGGTTTCTATTCTCATCTCAACCATGTCAGGGTCTCAGGTGCTCCCACTAGGAATGGAGCTAAGCCAATTAACCCCTTATTCTTCAGATCCCAGCAGGAAGGAGGGAAGCGGAACAAAAGATCTTAACTTCACCCACTGCTGGTCAGCTTACTCGCAATGCCCAAGCCACCTAACTTCACCCCTCCCCCCACCAATCCTCCTACCTTGAAGACGAACAGTGGCTGGTCGAGAAGAGGCCAGACCTTTTTCATTGTGAGCTTCACAGGAGAACACTGTGCTCTGGGTCACCCCTGGAGCCAGAAAACCTCAGTCAGCCCCCTGGTTAGCAACTCCCACTCAATCTGGGATTGGGGAAGGGAGATACTTCACCTCTGGGTCTAAACAGCCTAGAAGTCCCTCCAGCCAAAGGAAGGAGCTATCCAGTGGGGGGTGGTGGAATGAATAAGGCTTTTGGCATCTGATGGACCTGGATATAAATCCCACAGCTGGGGGTTCTGTTTTCTCATCTCCCAAATGGGAGGACCAAATGATGTATGTAAAGTGCAGGGCACACAGTAAGCACTTGGGAAATGTTATACCACCCCTCCCACCTCAAGCCCATCCCTTGCAGAGAGCACAAAACTGCCTCCCTTTTCTGCACATTCCAGAGACCTCTGTTTGCTCTGTGCCATGTCATTGCTGTATTTGCAGATTCTTTGCTTGGCAATAGTTTCCAGGTCCTTACGTATGTGTCTTGTCTCCCCAAATACACTAATTCCTTGGGGGCTGAACCGATGGCTTTCTCTTCCTCTTTTGTATTCCCCTGGTCCGCTGCGGTGCCTAGCACAGTGTGGTGTGTGGAGTAGGAGTTCTGTGAGTGCTTATTATCAGGCTGGCTGCCTGAAGGTCCCAACCACGCACATCTGGAGAGAACTGAACCCAACCTCCATGCTAATCTGCTCCAACCCAGAGCCCCCTGAACAGGACTGCCCTTGCTTCCAACAGGTCCCGAAGTGCCCCTTTTCTTGAGATTAATACTGCTGGAGGATTTGGCAGATCAGAGCCCTTTCCTCCCACCTCCCAGTACATGACACTAAGCTCAGACTCCCATCTTTTTTGGTCAGTTCAAGCATTGACCAGAAACAGTAAACTTTGTTTCACAGATAAGAGCCTCACAATCATGGAAGGTATGTGCCCAAGGAACTGGGGGCCTGGGTGGGTATGCGGGTATGGCTCCTTTGGGTCTGGTGAAGACATGAACAGATAGTTTGGGGAAAACGTCTGGAGAATTACAGAGAGGGCCATTAGGAGAGGAGATCCCCGTATCTTTGTACTGGATTCTCCCTCTTTTCTTTCCTCCCCCCACCATTCCCCATTCTGCAGTCTGAGACTCTTGTCTTCTAGGCGCCTGCCAGACACTCCTCCTAGCTCTGTGTGGGTTGATTCTTGGCTC
Organism: Scalopus aquaticus; assembly: GCA_004024925.1. Taxonomy (NCBI): domain Eukaryota; kingdom Metazoa; phylum Chordata; class Mammalia; order Eulipotyphla; family Talpidae; genus Scalopus; species Scalopus aquaticus. Next base: position 21,625 of record PVIJ01010591.1, read on the forward strand.
CTTCTCTTGGAAGGGATGGGGGGAATCAGCGCCCCTGGCCCCACGCAACTCATCTCCCAGGGCCAGCTGTGTTCAGCCTGAACTACTGTGAAAGGCAAGAGGCTCCAGCACCCCCTCAACACACAGCAGGATCACCACTGCTCAAAGCCCCCTCCTGAGACTGCTCACCTGTTACATTTAAAACAGAAGGAGAGGGAGTAGGTTCCCCAAACTTTGTGCCTCCTCTCCACCAGATAATGGTAACAGGTTCAGGCGGACCCACAGCCTCACAAGTCAGTTGGAAAGGGGCATTGGGTGGCACTGCTAGATCTTTTGGCTCCACAGTGAAAAATGGCACACCTAGAGAGAAAAAAGGGCGGGGGGCGGGAGTAAATCGTACCATTCCTCCTTAGCGTCCTACTGCCCATATCACAAGTTTGCTACCACTGGAGGTTCTCTAAGCAGCCGGTCCCTTGCGATCTTATGCATGGTCTATTATAAAACAAATATCCAGCTTGATGGGGTAGCTTCTCTTCTTTGGCCCCCTAAGGAGTATTCTTTATGCGCTCCCTTCCCTAAGACAAGGTATTCTCCTTTCCCAGCCACGCTCAGACAGCCCTTCTCAGAATAAGGAAGGAGACAGAGGGTGGGGAGTGGGGGGAGGGGAAGAGGGAGGAGGAGAGGGCGGGAGCTTTAGCAAAGTTCTGCTGGCAGGCCCCCCTGCTCCCAGTCAGGGCCCTTTGTTACTTTCTTAGTCACTTTGTTTTCCTGGGCTAAACAGCTCTGGGCTGAACACAGCTGCGGGAGCCTTCCTCCCCTCCCCCACATCCCCTCCTGGCCTGGCCACTTGGCAGAATAAAGTCCAGCCCCAGATGGGTACTGGAGGCTTGTTGCTTAGCCAGCTGAAACAGGCTGCACTCCATAGGTTGTAGGTCTGAGCTGCCCCCTTGGCGTTCAAATACCCAACTCCAGTGGGCATGGTCTTTCTGACCAACTAGGGCATGGCCTGGAACCTGGTGCAACCAGGTCCCAGAGGGCAGTGAGGCAGCCCACCCAGCAGCCACTGTTTTCTGCTCAGGTGTGGTCACTAACAGACAGCACCTACTACAGACCAACATGCTCACCTGACGCTGGTTCCTCACCTTCTACAGTGAGCCACACAGGCTGGGAGGTCTCGGTTTCTCCCCCATCCTCCACCTGGCACCAGTACCGGCCCGCATCAGAGCGTTCCACTGACTTCAGGCTGTGGAAACAGGACACCAGGCTTGCCTCCCAGGGCTACAGGGGGCAGCTCTGCTGGGCTTCAGCAGATGCAATGGCTTCAGCCTGCCTCCACTTCTGGAAGTTTCCACCGGTTGCCAAATTAAAAAATAAACTACAGACTTGTGTACATCCGCACTGCCCTTAGCTCACAAGCCCCAAGAGCTCAGCTTGTCCCAGGACTGGCATCTGCACCTTCCCCCAGTGTCCTGCACCTGAGGAAGGCAATCCAGTGCTGCTCACTGACTGGGATGTACATCTGATCCACACTCTGGACCACAGCCCCATCCTTCATCCACTGAATCTCAGGCTCCTTCATCCCCTCCACACTGCAGTTGAGATTCACTGGCTGCCCCTGAGACACTGTCAGCTTCACTGGGGCTCCCACGAGCTTCAGGCCTGAAAGGTGGGAAGGAGAATGTGTCAGTCGGCTTGAAAAACACCCTGTCTCTGCATATATCCCCCCATCCTCTTCCAGAACCTAGCTGCCATGTCAGAGGGCTGGTATTCAGTCAACAGCAAAGGAACAGAGGCAAAACAGTTGGAGGGGAGGTGACCTGGACCTGGGACAGGAAAGGGGCACAACAAGCTCTCCAGGCACCATTTCTACAACTGCCAAGTCCCACCAGCTCTAAGGAAGTGACTTTTCCCCCCATACCTCCCTGCAGAGAAGCGTTCAGCTCATGCCCAACCTCCAAAAGGAAGGCAAACCAGGCTGAATCAGGGAGGCATTGTCATCCACCTGGGGCAGGTGCTGCCCTGGGAACCGCTACTGCACTCAGCCAGTGCAACAGGCTGCCAGCTCTCCACCCAAAGTGTCATCCCAGACTCCATACTGCTGTTGGCATTACCCCCTGTATCCCACCCTGGCAAATGAAAGGAGGCTGAAGAAGGGAAGGAGGAGGTGCTCCCAGAAGTAGAGAACATATGGCTGCAAAACCACGTCAGATCAAACACATGGCAGCCTTCCTGGCAGCCTCCCGCTCTATTAATACCTGAATGTGTGCAGGGGCGGGCGCTAGGAAGGTAGGAGGTAGAAGGGAGGGAAGGGGCCCTGAGCAGGAAGTCCAGGACTCCTGAGCTACTGGCATACCAACAGGGACTACCTTCTGGAACCCTAGCCTCTACACACACACACACACACACACACACACACACACACACACACACCCTTCTAGTCTCCTGTCACACACACACACACACACACACACACACACACACACACACACCCTTCTAGTCTCCTGCCAATTTTAAGCAGAGAAGGGCGGGTGAACTATTTACACTAGCTGAAATCCAGTCCTGCTTCTTCCTGCCCTTTGCTGTGTGACTCTAGGCAAGTTCCTGGGCTCTCTGATCCTGAAAAACCTACCTCTCAGTTTGTAAATACTTGTCATTCTTTTCCTTCCCTTTCTGGTGAGGCTGGTATGGCAGGGAGTGATTCTCAAGAGCAGGTGCCAGCTGGTGACTACTGCTTTGGTCTTAGCCTCTTCTTTATAGGGCTCACCCACTCAGTATCAGTCACAGAGAGAAAGAATCACCTCCTACCCCATACACGTCCAGCAGTCCCGGGGTATGTAGCGTAAACTTGGGGATCCTGGGTCTTGCCACTGCCTACTACTTCAGTGGTTATGTGGGAACACAAGGATAACCAAAGACCAGAAATCTTGCCCCAGCCCATCCTCTCCAACATTCCCGGTTTCAGGAAGCTCTGAGTGGCCACAGGAGCCAGAATATAGCTGGATTATTTTTTGTGATGGGGAACACTCAGCCCCTGTATCTAAGTCGTATAAGGGATAGCTTTTGAGTGCTCAGTTCCAGCCCCTGTGGTTTCAGAGTGGGACCCTGGTGTGTGGGGAGGGCAGAATGCGGTCCGCAGGACTGGGAAGGGAGAGCAACCAACTAGGAACATCGAGGCGGGAAAATCCAGTCTCAAACACCCCCCGCTGACCATTCAGCCCACAGCCCCACTCCACCAGCCAAAAGAGCCCTGGACGCGAGAAAGTTGGGGGTGGAGGCCCGAACCCGAGATCCCGCTGCAAACCACTCGCTGCGCCCCCTCCCCCAGCACCCAGCCTCAGCCTCCCAGTTTGGTGCCCCTCCCCCCCCCCCCCCCCCCCGCCAAATCTCCGGCCCGCCCAGGCCCGGAGCTCCCTGGGTGGCGGTCCCTGGGCTCCGATCCGGGCCGCGCCCCTCCGCAGCCCCCCGCTTTCCGCCGCCTCCCGAGCCAGCTCCTACCTGCGGCCGCGGGCTCCGGGAGCAGCAGAGCCGCCAGACCCGCCAGCAGCAACAGAAGCGGCGGCGCCGGCAGCGGCAGAGGCAGCGGCGGGAGCCCCGGCCGCCCCATGCTCCGCCTCAGCGCCATCCGCGGCGACGCCGCACCATGCCGGGCCCGGCCCGCGAGCGACCTGGGAGGAGGGAGGCGGAGGGAGGAGGGCCGCGGGGGGCGGGGGCCGGCCCAGGGGGCGGTGCTGGGGCCGGCGCCTCGGAGACCCGCGCCCGCTGCAAGTCGCCGCTGCCGCCGTCAGCAGCGCGGGGTCCCCGGGGCCGCTGCTGGGCCACCGCGCTCCTTCCACAGCCGTCGCCGCCGTCGCTGATTCATGTTCTCGGAGCCGCCGCCTCCTCCCTGGCCCGCCCGCCCGCAGCCCAAGCTCGTACCGCCCCCCCGCGGAGCCCCGGGCGGCTCACTTGGAGCGCCAGCCCCGGCCTCCGGCCGCCCCCGGCCCGGCCCGCCGCAGCCCCGGCCCGCAGCCCCGGCCCCGGCTATCCCGACGCCGAACCCGAGAATCTGGCTCGGCCCTCCGGAGGAGCACCCCAGCCACGCCCCTCCTTTCCCTAAACACACTCCGGCGTCTTTTCAAGCCCTACATTCAGATCCTTCCCTCGGTACCTCTTTGGAAGCCTCTACCACAACCCAACTTTTGTCCACACTCTGATCCCAGACCCAGCACCCCCCTCTCAGAACATAAGGCACCTCCCAACCGTCAGACCCGCCGAAATTGTCGTGACTCAGGACTCCCCCCACAGGCTCTAGGAGTACCCCTTTGTGCTTCTGTCACGAACCTTTCACCCAAGTTCCCAATGTTTGTGCTCGATTTCCCACTCCTTCTTGGAGATGACCTTGGACCTTGGGTCTTGAGTTTTCCGAGATCTTGACAATCCTCAGATTTGATCTGCTATATTACAGACCTCGGCTTCTAGCCCCCTACACCCCGTTCCCAGGACGTGGTGTGAAGGTTAGCTGTGGCTTCACAGTGTCCAATACAGCATCAGATATTATTAGTAGACCACCTTGCACACAGTAGGAACTCCATAAATAAATAGATGCCTGTTAAATGAATGAACAATTACCTCAGAGCTTGGCCTGCCCCACAACTAGTAATCATGGGGGTGGCAGTGCCCACGGACATCCTGTCAGACAGATGCAGAGCTGGTTCCAAATCCTGCCTACCAGTGTTCCCCTCCCCTGTCCCAGCCTCTACCTGTCCTCTGGAGCCTACTCCAGAAGGCCCTTCCCAGAGGAGAGGAGAGAGGTCAAGACATTCAGTTCTCCTTGCCCGAGGCCTCCCTGGATCTTTTCAGGAATTCTTCTGAGCAGCAGGGGCCTGCCTCTTCTTCCACTTGGCCCCATCAGTGCTTGTTTATTAATTATACTAATGATAACAACAACAGCAGTGCTGGCGGCCGCCTCAAACCCAGCTGGGGGCGCCCCCAGGCGGCAGCACAGGGAGAGACTGCGGAAGCGCTGTCAGAGTTGGATGGCAGGGACCTGAAGTCTCAGTTTAGCCGAGCCTCTGCCAATTTTCTTGGGCATTGTGGGTCGGTTCCAGGACCCTTTCCTTAAAGAAAAGACTTACTGCCTTCCACAATCCGCCTTATGAGCTTGGGTTGAGTTGGATCAGGGCAGGAAGGCAACAGTTTGATGTTGGAGTCAGACTTGCCAGGGGTGTGGCCTCTGCAGCAATGTGGCGGCTGCAGCCCTGACTTGAGGACTTGTCACTTCTTAAGGCCCTTTCCCCTTCTTTCCTCGCCGGAGAGGACTTCACATTTCTGGTGGAAGGAAACCGCCTCCTATGGATCCTGGCTGTCTTTGGAAAGACGGCTCCTAGAGGTTGTTGAACCCAGAGCCCAAAGCACATCTTCCACTTCCTTTTCTCATCTCACTGACTCCCGTCGTTTACTGAACTCTGACGAAGAATCCCAGTGCAAGGAACATTCTTTATCACCTATTAAAATGGACTTAGACATGTCATGGATTCCCAATCATTCTCCACTTCCAGACTTGACAAACTTCCTGCCTCAGCTGCCTGTCACTACCAGTGTCACCCTGGGGTAGCACATTTTCCATGGAGGAACCAAAAGCGCTGAATTCCTGGTCCTCTAGCCCTCTCAGTTCTTAGTATTTCCCTTTGCAGGATGGGGGTGGAGGTAGGGCCCTGGTCTTCTGACTTTCCGGCTTCTATAAGGGAATGATTGCTTTCCCGAGCCTTTATGGCCCACTCTTCTTACCTGTCCTCCTTATCTTTCTCTTTCTCTCTGGGCATGGTACAGGAATGTACTTTAAGTGTACGTGAGCAGGTATGATTTGTGGAAGAAGTGTGTAGGTGGATGAGAGGGTGTGCATTGTGATGTATGAGGGAGGGTGTACATTTGTGCAAACTAAATGTGACTGACGCTTTGTGGGTGGATAGGGAGAAAGTGTGTGTGCGTGTGTGTATGTGTGTGTGTGGAGGAGGTTGACTGCCTATGCAAATACATGCCTGCAAAATCTCCTTTTCATAAAAAATGCATTGCTTGAAAGGAAACTAATCAAATCAACAGGAAATGTATTTGACCTACTGCAGGAGCAGCTCTCCCAGGAGTTCCCATCTTCAGAACAGGACCAGAGTCCACTATGATCTATCCCAGGGGGGTAAGAAAGGATTGGAGGAAGGAGGTGGGAGAGGGGGGAGGAAAAGACAACAGCAGCCCCTCGTTATGAATGGAGACAAATTGGGCCGTGTCATCTCCGCTAGGGTAAGATGATTATCCACCGAGCCTCTGCCTTTTATGATCTAGGACTACCCAAGCAGGCCAAGGATAGAGGAAAGACAAACCTGGAAATAAAAGCCATCTGTCCACAATAGCAGAACACCCTGATGACAATATCTATCAACCTTAGAAAGCAACTGATTCAGCTTTACCAGAGTTCGGACCTGCTCCTCTTCATCCCCCCAGGGAGGAGGAGAACTACAAGGGAACCATGGTGAGCTGTGACACTGTGGCAGTCTCAGGTCTCACTGACCCTACGACTAAGGACCTATTCTTTCCCAACTATTGGTTCAAGAGGAGAGTGTGGGAAGTTCCACTTAGAAATGCAGCAGGCCACAGTCTGCTCCTGAGCACCCTAGAGAAGTCAGGGAATCTATGTTTTGGGGGCTTAGAGGGCTACTTCCCACAGGTGTGATGCCAGGGGCACTGAAATTGTTGTAGTGCACACTACCACTTTCTGCCTGAAATTCCTAAGCCAGACACAATGCCAACCCTTGCCCAGTTGAAGATGAAGCAGAAAGGTAAATTCCTAGGAGATAATGCACTTTGACTTACAGTCATTGGGGGCCTCTCAAATTATCCTCACACTCCCCCCCCCCCAGAAAAAAGCAGATTTAGAAATTATAGAGAGAGGAATAGTTTGGGGTTTCTGAAATGGTAGATGAGTCCAAATGTGGAAGAAAAACTTTTTTGTCTTCAAAATGTCACCTAGGGATGGCTCTGAGAGGAAGAGTTTCACATGTGAGTGTACGTGTGAATGTTTTATATCTGACTGTCTTTATTTCTCTTTTTGACCCTCTCTAACTGCAACCTTGCAAGTGAGGCTTTTATGGCTCTATTTTCTAAAACACTTCTGATTGTGGAAATTTTAAACATACACGTAAGTAGGGAGAATAGTATAATGAACCACCAATGTACCCATCACTTTGCTTCAATGATTATCTTAGTCAATTGTATTCTATTCGTTTTTAGTTGTTTTGCTGGAGTTCTTAAAGACAAATCTTAGTCATATAATTTCAGCTGTAAATATTACACACTCTATCTGTAATGAACTTCAAAAATATCCATCCGCAAATACATTGAGATGGTTACATGTAGAATATTTATAGATGTGTGTATGGACATACATATATATATATATATATATGTCTCTCTTTCTCTCTCCATATATATATATAGACATATATATATATATATATATATAGAGAGAGAGAGAGAGAGAGACATATATATATATATAGCCATGCACAGATATATTTCCTAAAACACAACACCCCAGTGGCAAGGAACATACCTAGCACCCAAATCTTGACTTCTAACATCTTTTTCCAATGAAAGGATGCAAGGATCATTGCAGAAATTACTGACTTCAGGATGCGGGCAGGAAATACACAAAATAATCCTGGGGCATCTTGTAGTGACAAAAGTGAGGAAGTACAAACAAAAGCAAAAAATAAAAATAGACCAAACCCTCTCCCCCCAACACACACAATGATGGGGTATATCAAAGGTTCAATATATATTTGAATTAATAAATTAACGGGGAGCATAGACAAATCTCCCATGCAGAAAAATTCCAAATAATGTATGTAGACACATTATCCTCAAGAAGGGGAGCACAATTCTCCACTCATTAAATATGGGCTATACATAGTGCCTTCCTTCCAAAGAAGACAACATGGAAAATATGAAGAGGAATGGGAAGATCTGGCAAACTACCTCAGCCACAAGATTAAGGTTAACATCAACAGTGATAAATTGTGTAATGATATGTATACTTGATACAATGTGATAAAAATGGCATTTTAGCTATGTGGTCTTTTTCCCTAAGGCCCATACAAAACCTCAGTCTAATCTTAAGAAAAACATCAAACAAATCCCAATTGAGGGCTATTCTACAGAATATTCTACCAGTACTACTATAAATTGTCAAAGTCATTAAAAATAAGTCTATGAAAGTGTCACAGCCAAGAGGAGACTAAAGACACATAACAACTAAATGTAATGTGGTATCCTTGATGGAACAGGAAAAGAACATCAAGGAATTTTTAAGAAAATAATGTGTCAATATTGGTTCATTAATTCTAACAAATTTATTGTATTAATATTAAATATTAACAATGGGAAACTACATTTGGAGTATATTTGAAACTCTTATTCTCTGAAAATCTAAAACGATTCTAAAATAATTTATTTTTCAAATAAACATATCCATTCCCAATATATTTTTTTAAAATCCTTAACATGTTATAAAATTCAGCCTGTATTTAGTTTCCCCAACAGTCTCCAAAAAAAAAAAAAAAAAGTTTTTCAGCAAGTTTGTTTGAATGAGGATACAAAGGACTACATATTTGATAATCTCTTACGTGTTTTGAAACATAAGGAGGACCTCCTCTCCTGGAAAAACATTTATAGGAGAAACTGGGTCATTTGTAGAATTTTCCACAATCTAGATCTGGTTAATTTTATCATTGTGTTATCATTTAACACTTTCCTCTGATGCCCAAATCTCCTGAAGTTAGAGCTAGATGCTTGATTAGATTCAGGTTCAATTTTTTTTTTTTTTTGGCATGAAAGTTTCTTAGGTGTTTCATATTTTCAGTGGTACAGCATCAGGAGGCATACAATATCCAGTTGTCCCACTTTTATGATGTTATGGTTCAGCCGTAGGTTCAGAAGTTGGCAACCTGATACATCCATATAAATTCCTCAACTTTTCACCTAGTAGTTTTAAGTCATTATCATTATTTCATTGGTGGTTGCTAACAATGGTTTTTCTATTATCATTCTTCCTGTGTTTTTGGTTCAAGTTCCCCTCCCTCATTCCCCATAACTTCTAACCAAACCCAGAAGTTTTTTAGACCTTAAGATTGGCTAAATGCTAGTAACTGAAATTTACCACTGTGGTTGAACCAAGAGAATTTAAGATGGATTCTATAGGTCTGCTGGAGCCCTGGGACATTGTCATCATCTGGAACTTGTAAAAAAAATGCAAATTCTTGGATCCTCTTCTAGACCTACTGAATGATAAACTGTGAGGGTAAGGCTCGGGGATCTATCTTAACAAGCTCTCCAGGGGATTCCCATGCCTGCTCAAGTTTGAGAACCACTGAATTGACACTGGTTGTCCTAAAATGGTCTTCAGTCCAGCAGTGATTTCCTAAGGTCTTATGTGCATGAAAAAATGCTGGGTGCTAAGCATTATGGATACAAAAGAGAAGGCTTTCGACCCCCAGGGAACTCAAAGTCTATTCAAGAGAATAGGACACATGCTGTGGAAAGGCAACCAGTGGCAGCTGTTAGTCAGCAACTGCTTCCAAGATGCAACGCAAGTGGAGCAGGTGGAAAATTCCAGGTGATTATAAGAAAAGTTCAGTGAGTAGGCCCAGTTGGCAAAGGCTTTAGAATTGTTTCTCGGTAGATCTTAAAGGAAAAGTAAAACCTGGAATTGGAGGTGGCAGGGATAAGTGGGAGGATTTCCAAGCAGGGAGACAGGACAAGATGCTCAGGAAGGGGATTACCTTGCAGGCAATGAGACCTTTCTGCTCTCTCCTCACCACCACCATTCCTACACTGCTTCTTTCCTTGGGTCTCGCCTTCCCTTTTTCAAGGTTACCTTCTTGCTCGCCCATAAACATATTAAGGAGATTACACTGGTGTGGGTACGGATTTCTGTGCTCTGCCTATGGGATTGGGTGCTGGAATATAGGATGTGGTCGTCCCAGCTGGTGAGCCCAGAGGGGTGCTTGATGAAGAAGCTTTTGCGTCAGCCGCAGGTGCTGTATACGCAGAAGCGCCTGTGCCTGCTGTGCATCCGAAGGAGGTGTGTTCCGAGCGTCAGCCTGGCGTCAGGTGCTGGGGAATGGCACCGCAAACCGTGTACCTTCGCGCTCACTAGTCCCTGACACCAAACCAGCAAACCTCGAGGTGGGCGGGGCCATGCCTGACAGAGGCGGGGCCGAGGTGCGGGGCGGAAACTGAAATCTGGAGGCGGCGGAAGGGCCTCCCATGAGGGGCAAGATGGCGGCGCCCAGGCGGGCCTAACGAAAGTAAGTTGCCGGGCTGGAGGTGTAAATTTCAGGGGACTCCGGCGGAGGGGCCAGGTGCAGGGCATCTAGGTCGGTTGGCGGAGCTTGTCCGAGTGACTCGTTTGCACAGGAACAGCTGCAGCCTCTTCGATGCTGAGATCCTGAGCACGGCCCTATCTGCTTCAAAGGCTGAGACTGGGCGATTTTGATTCGTAGACTCAGGTGGTCCAGGAGCGCCCGCTACTGCGGAGCCCTAGGTGCCGCTGCCCGACCCAACTTGGGGCGGGTCATGGCACTAACGGATAGCATGCGGAGTGGGAGCCCTGGAGGTTCCTCAGCGCTACCTGAGAAAACGGTGTGGTCCTTTGTTACTGCTACTTTGCATTGAGTTACTCTCTAGGCAAGGAGATCGTCCTTGTTGAGTACAGAATGTCATCTCTTTTAGCACGGATTGATTCTGGACAAATCTGCTCTGGTGTTTGTGGGGGAAATACACTGGTGACTTTACTAACGACTAAATAGTTGCTGTCATTAACTGAGGCTTATTTATGTGATTTCCAGGCACTGCGGTATGTTCTGTGCATGCCTGGACCGGGATTATCATCTGGTTGACTAAGGTCCAATTCTCATACAGTTCTTATTGTATAGGACATGTTGTTCACATTTTACAGTTGTGGAAGCTGGACTCGGCGTAACTTAAATAAGTTACCCAAATTAACTCTGAAGTTAATAAGTCGAGGAACTGGTTCTTGCTTTCTGGCCCATTAATTCCACTCTGATTCCTCTTAAGAAGCACATTATAGCCTATGAAGTGGGCTGGATTAGGTGGCTTGAACCCATGGATAAGAGAAATTATTTCTGTTTGTGTCGAACCTTACATAAGTAAATTGTTCACATACTGTGGGTTCTCATTTCATTTAGTTCAGCCTTTGGACGTTTGGGTGGCATCTGTTAGTTTTGAGTTATTTTTCTGTTTGTTTCTTTTTTTTCTAATTGTTGGCAAGGCTGCTCAACAATTGGATTGGTTGGTCTGATTTTATTACTCTTTATATAAATAATGATAATAGCAACTAGTATTTGCATACCTACCATGTATGAGACTCTCTTCTAATAAATTTACATATATTTAACTGATTCATGGGGTAATACTGTATCTGCATGCTACAATTGAGAAACAGGCACAGTAACTTGAGATAAAGTAACTTGCCAAAGTTTGCACAATTAGTAAGTTGCAGAGCTTGGTTTTGAACACAGCCAGTACATTTCCAGATTGTCACTCATCCAGGAAGAGGTATATACCCAAGAAAAATGAAAACATGTTCACTCCCCAAAAATGTTTGTAGCAGAATTAGTCTTAATAGTCTAAAAGTAAAAGAACAGAGAAAGTGAATTAAGTGAGCAAAGACCTATCTACAATGTGGGTCTTAAAGTTGGAGCAGAACTTGTAATAAGTAGATGCATATATATATGTACTTTTTCCTAGGATACTCAAGCACCGTACAGTTGGTTGTAGACTTAGGACATAGTGACTAAGAGTATGGGCTGACTTCCTATCATGTACTTACTGAAATCTTGGGCAAATTAATTTCTCAGCATCCCCTCTCTTCAATCCTACACTATGAATAATAATAGTAACCTACGATGTGGTTGTTGTGAGGATTAAAGGAATTAATTGGAGAAAGTATCAGCACATATTAAATGGTCAGTAAGATTAACTGTTTTAATAATAATAATAAATATTTTTACTTAGCTTCTAGCTCAGGGGACCCACCCAGATTAGCCACACATCTTGCAGACTTGTTTTATTTGGCCAACCCAAGATTGTTTTTCTAATTAAGGTATGATTCATATACCATCAAATTCACCACTTGAAAAAAGTTTTTAATGTATAAAGTTTTTATAAAGTTTTTAATGTATTCACAAGGTTGTTACCAACACAACGATCTAATTCAAGAACATTTTCATATCCTTAAAGGAAACTCTGTATCATTTGGCACTCACTTTCCTTCCCTCCTGTTCTCCTAGTCCCTGGCACCCACCAATCTATTTTCTGTCTATGGATTTACCCATTTGGACATTTCATATAAATGAAATCATCATATGAGGTCCTTTATGACTGACGTCTTTCATTTAGCTTAATGTTTTCGAGATTCATCTGTGTATCAGCACTTCATTCCTTTTTACTGATGAGTAATACTGTATAGATACACCACATTTTATTTATTCATCTATTAATTGACTTATATTGCTTTTACTTTTTCACTATTATGACTAATTCTGCTACAAACATTCATGTACATTTGGGGTGGGGTGAACATGTTTTCATTTTTCTTGGGTATATACCTAGGAGTGGAATTGTTGGTTCATATGGTAACTGTTCCATATTCTCTAGGCCATTTTACATTCCCACCAACAATGTAAGTTTATTCACATACTTACCAACACTTATTATTTTCCCTTTCATTTTTTTAATTCATAGCCTTCCTAGTGAGTGTGAAGTGGCATCTCATTGTGGTTTTATTTTTTGTTTTCCTATCGACTAATTTATCTATCTTTGGTGAAATATCTTCTACCCTTTTTTTAATTGGATTATTTGTCTTTTAATTGTTGAATTAATTCTTTATATGTTCTGGTTACAAGTCCAATACCAGAATGACCACTCCCTATTTTCACACGTTTATCTGGTTGGCGCCTGATAACATTTTCCTTAGGTCATTGATGGTTTTCCCTGAGAGTTTTATCATCCACAGATTGTAAGAAACCTAAGTTGGCAGTAAATACTGTTGCTAGGCTGATGACATTAAGGAGGGCAGAAATAAAGAGGGGGTGATAATAAGGTATGGTTGAATTGGGGAGAACCCAAGAGGAAAAAGAGTCTTCTCTGATGTACAAAAAAGAGAATCAAGTTTTAGTTGCAGAGGACCCATCATCTTTACTGCTTTTAGGGGTGAAGGAGAGAGAATTCCCACACCAAAGCAGTGCTGGAAAGACTCACCCACGGGAGGCAGCCGACAACGCGTCAAGATGCTGTCTAGACCAAAACCGGGGGAGTCCGAGGTGGACCTGCTGCACTTCCAGAGTCAGTTTCTTGCAGCTGGAGCAGCCCCAGCTGTACAATTGGTGAAGAAAGGAAGTAGGAGACGTGGTGATGTTAACCTGGACCAGCCTCCATTGCAGGAACATCGGGATGTGGTGATGCTGGACAGTGAGTGGCTGTGGGTGCGGCCAGCCTGCGGAGAGAGGGAACATCCCTCGGGCCCCTTCCTCTTTCTGATGTGACTAGACTCTGCTCGTTATTTCAGATACTGCATAGCCTCTGTTGCTGCAGACCCATTTTACAGTTGAAGAAACTGAAGCTAAAAGAGGTTAAATATCTTGCTTAAGATGACATAACTTGAAGTCAGGGCTCCACAACAGCTGTCTTTTGTTCTTTGACTTCCCCTTGGCCCTCAGTCTCTTCCTGGGAAGGTGTGAATATCCTCACAGCTGTTTTTTTTCCTCCTTCTTAGGTCTCCCAGATTTGCCTCCAGCTCTGGTTCCTGCTCCCCCAAAGAGAGCCAGACCCAGCCCCAGTCGACCTCTGCCTGAACAAGAGGACCCGGAAGAGAGGCTGAACAGCCATGATCGGCACATCACTGCTGTCCTGAATAAGATTATTGTGCGTCTCACCCTGGCTGAGTGGGATGAGGCATACCGGGGCAGTGAGGATGTTGGGTGGGCGTGGTGAGCTTTATGAATAGAGGGTAACTCAGAAAGGTGGAACTTTGACCCCTGCAGTCAGATTTTTTTTTTTTAAAGATTTATTTATACATACAGCTGGGGTACAGGCCAGAGGTGTGGAGCGGCGAGAGGCTTCACCAGAGACAGAGTGGGGAACAGAATAGGCAGATCAGAAATACACTGCGGAGGGGAGCAGCGGGTAAGGCAGGAGAGGTCTGCCACGCCGTGTGGGATTCTCCCCGGCCGGGCGTCGAACTCGCATCGCTGCTGCCAACAGCTCCACAGCGCAACGCTTAATCGCTGCGCCACCAGGGAGGCCCCCTGCAGTCAGATTGGAGTCTGGTTTAGAATCACTGTGCAAGGAGGCTCTAGAGTGACTTCCTTGAGTGAGTTTCTGGTCATACAGAACTGGGCTAGGGGCGTAGGGCCCAGCCTGCATCATCTCTGCATCATTACTGCTTTATGCTTTGTTGTTGCAGGAGCGAGATACAAGTTCAATGGCTGTGAATCTGCCTGTGGCCAGTGGTGTTGCTTTCCCTCCTGTATTCTATCGCTCCCAGGGGAGACAGGTAGGCTTAGGGGACAACCAGATGAACCTCATAGTATAGCATCCCCAGGTAAACAATCTTAGTGATAAGCAATTCTTTTGTTAAAGCAACACCATGCTGAACACTTTATATGCATTACTTATTTTAATTCTCCCAACAGCAACTATGTAAGATAGTTGCCATCCCATTTTTCAGATAAGAAAACTAAGAGATAAAGCATTCATTCAATACCATACATCTAGTAGGTAGAAGAGCCAGAAATCTAAACCAAGTCTGTCAGACTTCAACACCTGTGCTCCTACATAGCCCTGCTTTTCTGAGGACTAGGGTTGTATCCCCTGGATATTGAGCAAAGTCATCTTTTTAAATCTCTTGATTCCAGTGACCTTGCTAAAAAGAGGTTGAAAAGAGAATGAGGTAATGAGCATCAGTCCCCTGCCTTTTCTTTTTGCCCCACAGGGAAAGCCAGGAGCATCTGGTAAGAAGAGCATCTTTGCCCAGGAAATTGCAGCAAGGAGAGTGTCTGAAGCCCGGGTCCCTTCAGCTGGAGAAGATGTGTCCATGCTGGGCTCACCGGGAGGTGAGCTGGGGTTAAAGAGATGGCTTTTCTGTAAGAACGATCCTCGAGTCATTTTAGGATCTACCCTGCCCTGACACAAATATGAAATACTCTTGAACCATCGAAGAGAAATTTGTCCCTCTACACCCACTTAGAGTATTGAGTATGGGAGGCTTAGGGCCCCATCTGTGTCTGAGGTGCAGGGAGAGGCAGGCTGTCACTCTACCCTGGGAAAAAGGAATGGGTGGAAGTATCTGGCAGGGGCTGTAAAGTGAAGATGTAGCCAAGGTTGTTTTAAGGATGCAAATTACTGACAGAATTGCTGGGGTGGGCCTCTAGAGACTTCCTAGACATTCAAGAGAAGAGTTACTGAGAAGTGTTACTGAGGGAAACTTTTTCCGACAAGTCCTGGGGTGGCAGAGAGGCAACCATCCCAACCCAACCCCAGGGAACCTGGAGTCTGGTGTTCTACCGAGGGGTGTCACAACTCTGTGCCCAGGAAAGTTCTGAACTTCCATCTGTCTCCAGGGTTAACTGGGGTTACAGAAGTATAATCTTTAATTTGGGGATGGTTATGAAATTAAACCTGTACTTCTTCCAGGCACCGTGACCTCTGAGGCACTCACCCCTAGAGAGCAGGATGGCCAGCTTCCTCAGGGCAGCCACCGCTTCCTGGGGCCCCATCTAGTCACGGGAAAGGGACTCAAGGGCCAGGAGGCTGAGCAGGAAGCCCAGACCATCCACGAAGAGAACGTCGCAAGACTGCAGGCCATGACGCCTGAGGAGATCCTGCAGGAACAGAGGCAGTTGCTGGCTCAACTTGGTATGCGCACCTGGCTCTCCTGCTGACACAGGCTCGGAAGGGGCTGCTGCTCATCCAGCGGCTTCCACTGTGCCAGCCGTGGTGCCGGCTCCTGTGGAACAGTTTCATTCCATTCTCAGACTATTCCTGGGATGTAGGTGGTGCTGACCTCATTGCTCATTTATGGTTAAAAAAAAAAGATCTGAGTCTCAAAACTTAAATTCTCCCCCGGGTCACATAATTGGTAAGGAGCACGGTGATGAGATGCAAACCCAGCTCTGTCTGGTCTCATAGCCCCAACTCTTAATCTCCACACTGTGGATACTGGGGCCTAGCGTAACGGACACTGTATTGGAGCCGTACTCCAGCACAGCCATGGTGTTCTCTACAAGAGGATGCCACGTCTCTCACCTTGCTTCTGTTCACCAAAACAGTAGCACCAACTGTCTTGTTCCAGTCTCTTGTATCTAGCACCTGTAAAGAACAGAGCACATACTGGATTTTTAGTGAATATTTGCACAAAAAGAATTAGCAAAAAATGAGCGAAATTATTCCACTAAATGCATTTCCCTTGCCGTAGTTAGCATGTGTTCATTTATTCCACAGCTGCTTACTTTGGAGATCTGACTTGGAACCAAACACAGGGAGAGCATAGACCTGAGCCAGGGGACTGTGAGGGATGGAGGGAAAGGGGACAGGCAGGTCCCAGTGAAAGGAATGAGAGGACAAGGTCATTGAGTCCCCAGCAGAGCCCAGGAGGCTCAGGTCAGGGTTGGGATGTAGTTTTCCCGGCCTTGGCACCCACAGGCAGGCGGTATCCAGCAGGCTCTGGGCTATAGGAGGCTGAGGAGGATCTGCCTCCATAATTCTCCCCTCCGTCCTCTCTACTAGATCCCAGCTTGGTGGCCTTCTTGAGATCTCATAGCCGCCCCCAGGAGCAAGCAGGCGAGAAGGTCGCGGAGGAGCAGCAGTCGGGGTCCTCTGCAGACGTCACTGAGGAAGAGCCCCTTGCGCCAACTTCTGCCAGTGTGCTCAGGAAGAAAGATGAGCTGGAGCCAGGAACCCCAGGTTTGGGGGATGTGGGGTCACCCCTCAGGGAATAAAAGTAGAAGAAAGCCTTTCTCCTAGGCCTGGCAAATGGGAAAAGAGAAGGTCTTCTCTCTCCTTGGACGTGTAACATTAATCCTCATTATTGGCTTGGAATCAGTCTTCATCTGCTAATGCCCATCTTCTTCCTGTGCGTGCTTCCTGTTTTCTTGTCTGTTGCTGTTCCTTCTCCCCCTTCCCTGGTAAGAGGCAGCAGGGTGTGACTGATTGGCCTCTGCCCCTTGCAGACCAGCTACTCCTGCCTTTGAGTAGCTGACCCGGCTCTAGCTCAGTCCAGTCCCCTGTTCTTTCTGACTCTGATCTCTGAGTTGGGGGGAAAATGGCAAGTGGAGGGTGATGGGAGAGGTAGGGTCTGACGCAGGACTTATGAAAATGCCAGACCTGAAACAGAAGCCAGTGGGAGCAATTATTTCCCAGGAATTAGATTATTTTATTAGTGATTAAAAAAGAAGAAATTGAATTATGAGAGCCAGGAACCTGCTGCCCCAGGATGAACTCGCAGCTAGCTGAGCAGGTGGGGATGGGGGTTGGAGTGAGGAAGGAAGAGAAGGTTGTGGGTCTGTTTTTGTATCTTACCCCTTCCTCATTTTCCCCACCCCTCTGCTCCTTTAGAGGGTTGGACCTAGGGAGCGGAGAACTGTTTTCCTATTGTCTGTGGTCCTCCCTACCTCCTCTGCACCCTCGTTCTTCCCTACTTCCTCCTTTTCCTCCCAACAAATCCTTGGTGTCAGTGAGGCAGAAGCTACCAGACTTGTGGCCTGAGGTGGATGTGGCAGCTTTGGGGCACTATACAGGCCCCCAGAGGATCAGTGAGCTGCATTGCTTAGGAAATGCCACTGTGCTTCCATCTCCCCAGCTCTAACTCTACCTGTGACCCCCCATAAAGAATGGCTGCACATGGACACCGTTGAGCTGGAGAAGCTCCACTGGACTCAGAACCTGCCCCCACTCAGGCGGCAGCAGACACAGGAGGTGAGGAGGGCCAGTGGCCCGCAGGGGTGGGGTTGGGGGGAGGGTGGGGCTATAGCTCTTTACCCTGTACTCAGGCCCTTCTCTTCCCTCGAGCTTGAGAAACATCTCTCCTTAGCATTCAGCCTTCTCTCCCATCACCTTGCCTGGACTCAAGAGCCAGGAGAGCCCATTTAGAGTCAGAACAGAGTCAGGACCCAAGTCTTGAGAGGTGGAGGATTAAGGTGAGGAGTGGGTGTGGGGAAGTTGCTGCTGCCCCCCTCCATAGTCCTCTTTCTCCTCCCATTAGCGGATGCAGGCCCGATTCAGTCTTCAGGGAGAGCTGCTGGCCCCCGATGTGGACCTGCCCACCCATCTGGGTCTGCATCACCATGGAGAGGAGGCAGAGGTGAGGCGTGGGCAACTCTGGCAAGTGCTTTGAACCACCATGTGGGAAAGGACCTCTGGTCAGTTGCCATGGACCTCCCATGTGCCCTACTCTAGTTCATGGCCTTTCTGTCCATTTATGATCGCCTAAGCGGGCTTGAAATCTTTCTCGTTGTCCCCTCACATTCTAGTCAGTGGCCAGAACTTACCCATTCTCTGTCTGCCACCTCCTGTGATGCGTCCTCGATATGAGCTGTGCTTCGTCTTCACTGCTCCATCGCATGGCTTCTGCTCTTTCCACTGTGCCATTCTGTACCTCATGGGGCTGCCATGCCAATTTCCTCGGGCCCAGCTTAGGCCATGCCTTGCCTCAGAAGTTTCCTGGCTCCTTTCTGCCTACACAATAAGGTCTTGGCTCCTTAGCCTGACAAGACAGTTTTTCCCTGCTCACCCTGCAGCTCCCGCCCTCCTGCTGCACATAGACAGTCCTCTCCCCACGTCCACCTGCGCTCAGGGACATCCGGGGCTCAGCTCTGGAGTCCAGGGGTGTGTTTATCCTTTGCCCCGTGACGGCCATCATAGTTCTCACCACCCACTAAGACCAAGCACATTTCCACTCTCTTGCTCCTGCTCTCTTGCTCTCTGGTTGCAAATTAAATACCAGTGACTCCACAGTTATTGTGCATACATCTTATCTTTTTTACCAGTTTGAAGGTCCGTGGAGAGCAGAGGCAAGAATTAATCACTTATCTTTACACACAGTGCTGGCACCTGGGGGGTGCTGCCCTCCTTCTTGGCTCCTTCTAACCTCTTTCCCTGCCCCAGAGAGCAGGGTACTCCCTACAGGAGCTGTTTCACTTGACACGTAGCCAGGTGGCCCAGCAGAGAGCACTCGCGCTGCATGTGTTGGCCCAGGTCATCGACAGGGTGAGTGGACTGCAGGCCTGAGCCTACCCACCCCCTCCTTAGACTCTCCCACCTCTGCCCCTTTCACTGGCTGACCAGCCTATCCATAAGCTGACCGTGGGTCAGACTGGGAATGGGGCCAACCCACGGTCACCGGTGGGCAAGTAAAGGGTTTAAGACAAAGAGTATAATCTTGAGTTGGCTTTTATCCTCCTGTCCCCAAGGCTCAGGCTGGAGAGTTTGGGGACCGGCTAGTGGGCAGTGTTTTGCGCCTCCTTTTGGATGCTGGTTTCCTCTTCCTCCTGCGCTTCTCCCTGGATGACAGAGTGGACGGGGTTATCACAGCTGCTGTCCGTGCTCTTCGGGCTCTTCTGGTTGCTCCTGGAAATGAGGTACAGTGTGGATAGGAATGGGGTTTTGAGACCTCAGGCTCCCTACGTCCTGCTGGACATGCCCTCGTTGCCACAGCTTTGCCAGGCATAGCAGAAAATGGGATGGCAGCTTCACCCTCTTCTCCCAAAGGCTCCAAAGCCCAGGAGCCTTGCCTTTCTGTTCTTTGTGAGTGGCCTCCACTCTCTATGCCTGGGCTCACTTCCTGGCCTGCCCTTCTTCCTCTTCCCGCCCAATTCTCTGTCCACTGGCAGGAGCTCCTTGACAGCACCTTTGCCTGGTACCATGGAGCTTTGGTGTTCCCTCTGATGCCCAGTCAGGAGGACAAGGAAGATGAGGACGAGGATGAAGAGCCCCCAGCAGAAAAGGCCAAAAGAAAGAGCCCTGAGGAAAGAAACCAGCATCCATCTGACCTGGCCCGACATGATGTCATCAAGGTGAGGCGCTGGGACAGCTGCACCTGCCCCATGACCACAACATGGGCAAGCACGTGTCGGATAAGAGCAGCCGTCACGGCCTGGGGTCCAGCTGCATTCTCAGTAGGTTTATCTCTGATCCACCCCAGGGGCTTCTGGCCACCAACCTGCTGCCTCGGCTGCGCTACGTGCTGGAGGTGACCTGCCCAGGACCCTCTGTGGTCCTTGACATCCTGGCCGTGCTTATCCGCCTGGCCCGGCATTCTCTGGAGTCAGCCACGAGGGTAAGAAAGAGGCAGCAGAGAATGGGCGAAGAGCTTAGCTAGACCTGGTGTTGACCCTCAGCCTCCCTTTTCCTCCTGTCCCCCACAGGTTCTAGAGTGCCCTCGGCTGATAGAGACCATAGTTGGAGAATTTCTGCCCACCAGCTGGTCCCCCATGGGGGCGGGGCCTACCGCCAGTCTCCACAAAGTGCCCTGCGCCACCGCCATGAAACTGCTTCGTGTCTTGGCTTCGGCTGGTAGGAACATTGCTGCCCGACTGGTGAGCAGGACACAGGGCCACCCATCAGCTGTAGCCAGGTAGCCCTAGAACAGATGTCTGGCTAGTACTTACTAGCAGGAAGGATGAGGTAGTTTTACCTTTGTCCAGAGCTCTGACCCTGGGGCTCCAGAGGGGCTGGGAACAGGGCTCAGTTGGGGCAGTCTCCATAGTGAGAGAACCTGAGGCTACTTGGAACTAGGGAGTCCCAGATGATCCTGACCCCATACTCTGCCCACCCCCAGCTGAGCAATTTTGATCTCCGGAGGCGCCTATGCCGTTTTATAGCTGAGGCTCCCCAGGAACTGGCTTTGCCTCCAAAGGAAGCAGAGATGCTGAGCACTGAGGCCTTCCGTCTGTGGGCTGTGGCCGCATCCTATGGCCAGGGCTGTGACCTTTACAGGTAAGGAGAGACTGGGGGTGGGGAGGTTAGGGCGCCCTCATAGATCCCTCAGATCTGTACCTCGGTACAGATCTAAGCTGTTACTCCATCTAAGCTGATAACTCAGCTTTGCCCAAGGTTTCAAGCTTGGTGGGAGGCTGAGAATGAGGAAGAGGGGATTCTGGAAGGAAAAGAAGGCTTGGGGGCTGGACCAGCCAAAGTGCAGTGGAGCAACCTTGGGCTAACCACATTTTATGTACAGTGGCATTGGTGTTTGGTGAAATCAGGTTTAAATTCCTTGCTGAGGAAAACCTTAAAGGGCTACTTCCTCTCCTCAGCCCCAGCCTTCCTCCCCTGGTAAAAACTTCCAAGAGCACAAGGCCAGGGAATGGGCCTGGGCGGTAGGGGCTTCTATCTTATATCTCCACCTCCCTTCATGCCCTGAAAGGCAATTGTTCTCCCCAGGGAGCTATACCCAGTGCTGATGCGGGCCCTGCAGGTTGTGCCAAAGGAGCTCAGCACCCACCCACTTCAGCCCCTGTCCATTCAGCGGATAGCCTCACTGCTCACTCTCCTCACCCAGCTGACCCTGGCAGCCAACAGCACCAGCCCTGCACCCAGTAGGTAGGTGGTAGGCCTTACCTGCCCTCGGGGATGTCCTGCAGGAGACTCCAGGACCCATGGGAGTGCTCCACAGAGAGAGGTAGTTAGAGCTTAGAAGGGAGTTGAGGGAGCCAGACCCTCACTCGGCCCCTGTTGCACTCCTGTAGCGATTCTGCTGAGAACCTCTCGGCCGCCCCTTCCGGGATCACTTGGACCCAGGTATCTGGGCTCCTGCCTCTGGTGGAGCCATGTCTAAGACAGACCTTGAAGTTGCTACCCAGCCCTGAGGTTTGGCGTGCCCTGGGCCCTGTGCCCGCTGCCTGCCTGCTCTTCCTGGGCGCCTACTACCAGTCCTGGAGCCAGCAGGTGGGTGCTGCCGCACGTGTTAGGCCTTGGCACTGCCTCCATCTAAGACTCCACCTGCTCACTCCTCTGTTTCCCTCCCCACCCCTCCCACCCCCATTCCCACCATTTCCTACCTTCTACTTCCTATCTTCTTTCTGCCTTCCTATCTCATGAAGCTTCTAGAAGCCATGGTGGTGGGGACCAGAGAACCTCAAGCAGCAGCTCAAACCTGCCGTCTTTATGCTCTCTCAGGACCCCTAGACAGTGGGTGTCACAGCAACTTAAGGGTCTTTTCCAGAAGGGGCAGAAGGTAGAAGCCACAAACAATGACCCTTTAGGCTCTTGGAACCCTGGGCTTGGCCTGGGTACACAGGTCTAGGAGAAAGTGTCTCCTGGGCCTTAGCTCAGTGATCCCCTTGGTCCTCCAGCTGGGTGTGTGCCCCGGGGATTGGCTTCAGGACATGGAACGCCTGTCGGAGGAACTGCTGTTGCCCTTGCTGCGCCAGCCTGCTCTGGGCAGCCTGTGGGATTCCCTGGGGTAAGTACAGCACCGCATGTAGCAGGGGGTGGGGAGGGGTGGGGGGAGGAGGAGCTCTCTCTCCTTGTGGGATTCCTGGGCCTGACTCCCTGCTCCATCCCAGGTGGAAGCCCTCAGCCTGGGAAACCTGAATCCCTAACAGGTGGCGGTTGTATAGGGCCAGGACTGTGGGCACACCTCTGCACAGCCAGGTGTCAGGGACACGTCACGCCAGAGCCCCTTTCAATGTCTCCATTCTGCTTCCAGGCGCTGCTCCCCTCTCTGCAACCCGCTGTCCTGTGCTCTGGCCCCTGAAGCTCTCCCGAGCCTTGTGTCCCTGGGCTGCACGGGAGGCTGTCCCCATCTCAGTCTGGCTGGCTCAGCATCACCCTTCCCGTTCCTCACCGCCCTCTTCTCTCTTTTCAACACCTTGACCCGGATCCATAAAGGCCTGTGTGGTCAGGTGAGCCCTGGGTTTCCTGGTTAGGAGCTAAATAGGAGGCCAGGAATCAGAAAGGCCGAGGGCAGTGTCCCTTGGGGAAGGGAGGCCTCTTCTGTTGGCACCCACTTCTCTGAGTTTGGCAAGGCCAGGCCAGCTGCCTGGGGGTACGCAGAAGAGGTCAGTCCCATTCTAGATGTGAAGAAGCTTGCTTTTCTTCAGCTGGCAGCCATACTGGCTGCCCCGGGACTCCAGAACTACTTCCTCCAATGTGTGACTCCGATGGCTGCCCCACACCTCACAGCCTTCTCTGCGTGGGCGCTGCGCCATGAGTACCACCTCCAGTACCTAGCACTCACCCTGGCCCAGAGAGTGGTAAGTGCCCCAGTCTGTTGGTATCTCCCTCCACCTCCTACCTGCCAGTATCTCCGTCCACTCCACTCTCCCCACTCCCTCCCATATATCCCCATCCTGCTTTTCTGGAACCTGTGCTGCTTCTGCTGGGCTACACAGTTCCTGCTTTCCTCAAGACACACCCAGGATCTGAGCCCTTCAGCATATATACTCTTTGCTTATATCCTCTTCTTCACATCTCTTTGTTTTGTTCCTTCTCACCCCTCTGCCCTTCCCTGACTGCTCTCTGCTTTTCTATCTGCAGGCAACATTCCAGGCAATGCCAGCCACCCGTGCTGCCCTCCATCATGGCCTGGCCTTGGCTCTCCTGAGTCGGCTGCTGCCTGGAAGTGAGCACCTCGCCCATGAGTTGCTGCTGAGTTTTGTATTCCGGCCAGAGTTCCTCCCGTAAGCACAGGGTTGATGGCATCAACTCAGCCCTTTGACAGGCTGCTCTGATGACTGACAGCAGCCCCAAATCTGGAGCAAGGAGACCTGGGTTGAATTCTCTTTCTCCCATGGGTTACCCCTAACCTCTCTGAGCTTCCATTTCCTCATTAGTGCAGTGAGGAGGAGGGCAACCACACTAAAGAATTATTTTGAGACTTCAGTATGACAGTATGACTCAAAAAATGTTCTGTTAACTAGCTCCACATGTTAACAGCTGACAGTGCTGAGTGCTGTGTCTGGTACTCCCAGACAAGTATTTTACCTGAGTACTATGAGGTCAATATTCTTATTACCATCCCCACTTTACTTGCAACTGACTCTAGTGTTCATTCTCTTAAACTGCCATACCCCAGCATGGAAGGGTGTTAGGCAGACAGGGAGGAGCACTATTAGACCTAGGGGCCTCTGGGAAGCCCTGGGGAGCTTGCAGGGCCTTTGGTGTGTGTGGTTCCTACCCTCATTTTTGGCTTTTGGGTTCTGTTACAGGGAAAGAGCATCAGGGGGCCCAGAGGCAGCCGACTTCTCCGACCGGCTCTCCTTAGGGAGCGGCGGGGATCCTGGGTGTGGGCGAGGGGCTCTGCTAGCTCAGGCCTGCCAGGAGCTCCCCAGCATCCGCAGCTGCTACCTGACCCACTGCTCCCTGGCCCGAGACAGCCTGCTGGTTTCCCAGGCTTTATACCGAGGGGCGCTATGGCAGGTACCAGGCCTGATGCTCCCTGTGCCTAAAGAGCCACTGCTGCCCACCGACTGGCCTTTCCTGCCATTGATTCGCCTCTACCACCGGGCCTCAGAGACCCCCTCAGGACTCCCTCCTGCTGACACAGTGGGCACAGCCATGCGGGCCCTGCAGTGGATACTAGTCCTGGAGAGCTGGCGCCCCCAGGCCCTCCTGGCTGTGCCTCCGGCTGCCCGCCTGGCACGACTCATGTGTGCCTTCCTGATAGACGGTGAACTGTTCCGGGAGACCCCAATACAACACCTTGTGGCTGCCCTCCTGGCCCAGCTCTGCCAACCCGAAGTCCTGCCAAAACTTAACCTGGACTGCCCACTTCCTGGCCTGACATCTTTCCCTGACCTCTATGCCAACTTCCTGGAACATTTTGAGGCTGTCTCTTTTGGGGATCACCTCTTCGGAGCTCTGGTCCTCCTTCCCCTGCAGCGTCGGTTCAGCGTCACCTTGCGCCTTGCCCTCTTTGGAGAGCATGTTGGAGCCTTGCGAGCTCTGGGCCTACCTCTGATCCAGGTATTTTCTCAGTCCGGAAGGGCCTATGATGGGCTTCCTGTCCTGGACCTTGGGAATAGTCCTGAGCAGTAGGGTGCTTTGGCGGGCCTCAGGTTCCTTATTCACTACCTGGAGGCTTTGAGGAGATTAGGAGAATCCGTGAAAATGATTCAACATGGTATCAGGTATAGAGTAAGTGTTCATTATTTATTTAAGATTTATTTATTTATGTATACAGGAGCTGGGGTGTAGGCCGGAGGTAGGGTGGGTGAGGGGGTTCACCAGAGACAGAGTGGGGAACAGAACAGGCAGATGGACTGAAATACACTGCCGAGGGGAGCAGTGGGCAAGACAGAAGAGGTCTGCTGCGCCATATGGGAAGCTCCCAGCAGTGGCTGCGGATAACTTCATAATGCTGAGACTTAATCCCTTGCGCCACCAGGGAGGCCCAGTGTTCATTATCACTAACAAGGCATGACCCCTTGCCCGCAAGGTGCTATGATCTAGATAAGAAGAGATCTACCAAAAACCAACACAGTTCTAAAATACTCAGATTCTAGGTGTGAAGCTGGGATTTAGAGAAGGGAAAGGTCAAAATGGGCTTCCCATAAGGAAAATGCTTTGTGGAAGAAGTGGGGAGTGGCCTGGGCATTGAAGGCTGAGTAGAATCTGTACTGTGAAAGAGGAAGGACAGGGTGCACTAGTGGAATAACATAAACAATAGCTCAGAGGCAGGGAAGAGTCGGGCAGGGTAGAAGGAGGGAGTCCATGTTTCACTTTGGGAACTTACTGGAAATAAGGGTAAGTATCAGAGGGCCTCAAATATCAATCAGGATAAGGAGTTAAACTTCTAAGGTGTTTTTAAGATTTGATTTTTTATTTTCATTATTACACTCTGATAAAGTAAAGCATTCTAATATATAAATACATTTAATATAGTATACAATATAAATACATCTTTTATATAAAAGCCTAAAAGGGAAATGTAAAATATTTTTAACAATTAAAAAGAAAATCATGGGCCTCCCTGATTGCGCAGTGGGTTGACTGCAGCACTGTGAAGCTGTCCAGAGCCACTGCAGCGTGAGTTTGATCCCCGCCAGGGAGATTCCCACATGGTGCAGCAGCAGACCTCTCCTGCCTCGCCCGCTGTTCCTGTCAATCTGCCTATTCTGCTCCCCACTCTATCTCTGGGGAATCCTCTCACCACCCCACACCTCTGACCTACACCCCAACTTGCATGCATAAATAAATAAAAATCTAAAAAAAACATAACGACTCATAATCCCACGCCCAGTGGTAAACATTTTGATTTATCTTTTTCTATTTTTTTAAAAGATTTATTTATTTATGCATAAATAAATGGGGTGTAGGCCAGAGATGTGAGGTGGTGAGAGGATTCACCAGAGACAGAGTGGGGAGCAGAACAGGCAGATCAACTGAAGTACACTGCTGAGCGGGCGAGGCAGGAGAGGTCTGCTGCGCCATGTGGGAATCTCCCTGGCCGGGTATCGAACTCGTGCTGCAATGGCTCTGGATAGCTTCATAGTGCTGTGCTTAACCAATTGTGCCACCATGGAGGCCCCTTTCTCTACTTTTTTTATGCGCATACACATTTTTGTAAGTAGGAATCACTGCCTGTTTTCATGCAACATTTCATAGAAGTGGGCCCTCTCTGGTGGCCCAGGGGTTAAGTCTCAGCGCTATCACCCTCCTGTGGCGTGAGTTGTGAGTTCTGTCCTGAGCTTGATCCCAGCCAGGGAGCTTCCCACATGGCACAGCAGACCTCTCCTGCCTCACCCCCTGCTCCCCTCAGCAGTGTATTTCAGTAGATCTGCCTGTTCTGCTCCCCACTCTGTCTCTGGTGCATCCTCTTACCACCCCACACCTCTGACTTACACTCCAGTTCTTGTATAAATAAATCAATAAATCTTAAAAAAAGATATCTTACCTTTAAAAAAATTACATCACATCATAAACATTCTAAGAAGTCAACATTTTTTATTATTATGTAATGACCCATCTGCAGGTGTGCCCCAACTGATTTCTTCAGAACCATTGGTGGTCATGAAAGTTTTCAGGTTTGGGGATTTTTTTTTTTTTTTTTTTTTTTTTTTTTTTTTTTTTTTTTTTTTTTTTTTTTTTTTTTTTGCTATTTTAAGTAACAGTATGATAAACATCCTTGTACATAAACTTTATCTCTATTTCCCTCAAAACATTTCTGCACGGAATTAAAATTTTTGCAAGAGAACACAAACTTTTGAAAGGCAGTGAATTTAAATAGATTAGACAAGGAGTGGTAAGCAGTTAAAACTGACAGCTGCTTCTCAGTTTTCCCAGCTTTCCAGCTCTTTTGTCTTTAACTGGAACCCTTATGATAGGAATGAATGTCTAGGACCTTCCCTTTCCCCTCAGGATTTGGTTCAAGTGCCCATCGACCATCCGCCCTGTCGTCCAGCGATGCACACCCCCAGCCCCACCCTCCACATGTCTCGTTTCCCTGTCACAGTTGCCTGTGCCCCTGGCATGCTACACCGAGCCTCCTGAAGACAACCTGGCCCTCCTTCAGCTCTACTTCCGGGCCCTGGTCACCGGTGCGCTCCGTCCGTGCTGGTGCCCCGTGCTCTATGCTGTGGCCGTGGCTCATGTCAATAGCTTCATCTTTTCCCAGGACCCAAAGACCTCAGTAAGTCACATCCCCATGGGCAAAGAGAGGGAGGGAGGCTGTGACTGAGCTGGGCAGGAGGTGAGAGACAGGCAAGGCCCGAGGTGGGTGCCCCTTGGCCCAGTGCCCCTCTTCCTGTTCTGCCTCTAGGATGAGATGAAGGCTGCCTGCAGAAGCATGCTGCAGAAAACCTGGCTGCTGACAGATGAGGTAGGGTTGGTACATCTTTTAGGGTGGGAGGGTAGAAGGTCTTTGGGAGAGAATGATCTCAACCAGATCTCACTACCCGCTCAATCAAGTTTCTTCCCTCCTTGCAGGGCCTCCGGCGGCACCTCCTCCACTACAAGCTTCCGAATTCCACCCTCCCAGAAGGCTTCGAGCTATATCCCCAGTTGCCCCCTCTGCGTCAGCAGTACCTCCAGAGACTGACCCCAGGGGTGTTCCAAAACAGTGTACCAGAGACCTAGCAGAACTGCTGCAGATGAAGAGATGGCTGTATTCTCCTGGGCTGCACCCACAGATGCCTCACCAGACAGAAGAGCTTTGTGTCCTAAGGGTGAGCAGGAGACAGGAGCAGAAGGCTTGTCTTCCTGGGAGCAGGGTGAACCATTATATCCTGATATCTGACACTTGGGCTCTGGGGCTTCTGAGGGTTGGTACTGGGAATGAAGGGTGACTTAACTATTTACTCCCTCTTGGGGAAAAGACAACTAAGTTCACCTCTCCTCCTCCTCTCCTGCTCCAGGCCAGAGTATATAAATACTGTAGCTGTACATTGAAATTAAAAAAAAAAAAAGATTTTAATCTCCTGGGAGTCTGATTTGAGCTGATTTCAGACATGTCCAGGATTGGTATCAAGGGATGGATTAGCTTAGAGGAGAGGCAGGGCTACAGTGAGAGGTTGGGGAGACTGAGTCCATGTTTGGTGACCACAAAAATGTGGATCCCAGTTCTGGAGTGGCGCCACACCAGGACAATACTCGTGGGAATGGGGACACTTCGAGAAGGATTCACTCCAGTTGTCCACTTGGAGTGTAGGTGTCTTTAGTGAGGTGTCCTTATTGTCCCCTGTTTCCTTCAACTGCTACCCTAGGACATGAAGAAGCCCCAATCAGAGAGGCGCAGCAGCGGCCTCTTCACCTCCTTTGGGCTGCTGCGCTTCATAGACTGAGTGGCTGACAAACAGCAGAAATTTATTTCTCACAGTTCTGGAGCCCAAGAGTTCCAAGATCAAGGCAAGCGGATTTGGTGTCTAGTGACGACCTGCTTCCTAGTTCATAGACAGCCTCACATGGCAGATGGCACAAAGATGCTCTCTGCCTCCTCTTTTCATAAGGACACTCATCTCATTCCCAAGATGGATCCCTCAGGACCTAATCACTCTCCCAGGGTCCAACCTCCAAATACCCTCACATTGGGGATTAGGCATCAAAGTATGAATCTGGGGTCTAGGGAGGAGTGGGTCAAAGCATAAACCCTGGTTCATCTGTTCATCTCTCCTTTGGTGGAGTTTCTGTGTTTGGTCTGAATTCTAACGTTTATGTTTTTGTACAGTGTCATTTGTTGTATGGAATTATTTACTATAGGGGCATCCCTGGTGGCTCAGGGGTTAAAATCTCAGTGCTATCAAGCTTTTGCCAGCCACTGTGGGCATGAGTTTGAACCAGACCAGGGATCTGACCCACATGGCACAGCAGACCTCTCCTGTCTCGCCCGCTGCTCCCCTCAGCCGTGTATTCAGTAGATACACCTGTTCTGCTCCCTACTTTCTCTGATAAGCCCTCTCTCTTCTCCCCCTGCCCACACCTCTGGCCTAGACTCCAGTTCTTATATGTATGAATAAATTAAATAACTCTTTAAAAAAATTACTTACCATAATTGTGTTTATAGGTCACCAGGGTGAGTGTGTTGTGCCTGTCTATAGGTAGAGAGAACCACTCCTCATAAATGGAGCTGCTGGAAACAGAATTACACAATAGGTTTTAATAAGCAACTACTGTGTCTGCAAACAACAATGGTTCTCAAACATCTTATGACAGAAATCACCTGGAGATTGGGGGGCCCTACCACCAGTGTTTCCGATTCAGTCAGGGTGAAACCCAAGAATGTATATTTCTAACAAGTTCCCAGACTCATGCTGCTGTTCAGAACCAACCACACTTTGAGAACCATGGTTTACATAGTTTCTTGCAAATAAATTCTGTGACCTCCTAGTGAGATATCTACAAAGTCAAACAGAGCGTGGGTACCAGAGTTTTTACAAAATCACTGTGTGTCTATACCTAGCCCTGTGCACTGAGAGACTTCACCACATAGCTAGCTAGTATTCTTTTCTCCTGTGTTTTATATTAAGCACAAGCCTCAGTCTTCAAAATTAGTAATTAAAGCAAAAAAAAAAAACCGAGGACCCCAAGACACAAAACCACTTGAAATTGAGTGGCCCTCAGTTACAGGGCGCCAATTTCCCTGCATGTGGTGTTAACGCTGATGGGGAAACTCAGAGAATTTGGGACCTGTGCACCCTCAGCCACTGACTGGAGCACTCAGGTCTTCTGACTGCAGGTCCAGGCTTCCTCAGTCAGAGTAAGAAACTGCACAGTTAATATAGGCAATGGCATTGTGTGAGGAGACCCATATTTCTAAGTCACTAAGAAATCAGTCACAAAGGCATTGAAAGGCTCAAGTAAGGGCCTCCCTGGTGGCTAAAAGGGTCAAGTCTCGGCACTAGGAACCTATCTGCATTCACTGCAGCTCCTTGAGTTTGATCTCTGGCCAGGGAGCTTCCCACATGCTGCAGCAGACCTCTCCTACCTTGCCCGCTGCTCCCCTCAGCAGTGTATTTCTGATCTGCCTGTTCTGCTCCCCACTCTGTCTCTGGTGAATCCTCTCACCACCCCACACCTCTGGCCTACACCCCAGCTCTTGTATGCATAAATAAATAAATCTTAAAAAAAAGAAAGTCTCAAGTAATGGCAAGTAACTATGCCTCACTTGGGGCAGGTTAAGAGACCTTCCCTTATGCTGTCACCCACATACACATCACAGCCACCACTACTGATGAAGCACAACCCCACTGCTCCTGACTGACAAAACTAGAAACCCCACTAGCTGGTATCTGGGGTATGACTCCACTTTGTCATGTTCTTGCCTTGGAAGGGTAGGCACAGAGGCCCCTTGGGTGGGGGCTCCAGTGTGCTCCTCTTTGGGAAAATGTGGGGATCTGGATGCCCACACACCATGTTCTTCCCTCCTTCCACATCCCAGGGTCTGAGGTGGGAGTGGCCGGGCTGGCTTTAGGACCCCGCGGTGTCTAAGCAGCGCTGTCCACTCCTCTAAGTGGCGGTCTGGGCCAAGTGGCAAGGTCTGATCCTGCATCCCTGGCCAGGGCTGTCCCTATAGGATGGGTCCCTTCCATGGGCTGCTGCTGTGGCTGGGAGGTGTAGGTAAGTGCCTTCTGCCTGTCGGGGGGTGTGTCAGAACAGAGGAGGCCTCCTAGGGTTGGGGACACAGAGGCGACAGTCAGGGTCTCCTTGAGTCCTCTGGCTACCTATATGCCCCGCCACCAAAACTGCCTGGTCCCTGCTCCTGCAGTGTAAGCTGAGAAGCGCAGTGGGTGCCTGCATGGAAGTACTTATTATGCAGTTTGCCCTGAGGTCTCAGCACTGCCTGGGTTGGGGACCAAGTTAAACCCAAGAAAGCATGGGG
The DNA here is from genome assembly GCA_004024925.1 of Scalopus aquaticus. Lineage (NCBI taxonomy): Eukaryota > Metazoa > Chordata > Mammalia > Eulipotyphla > Talpidae > Scalopus > Scalopus aquaticus. The sequence continues at coordinate 52,964 of PVIJ01010591.1, forward strand.
GACCTTCAAGACCCAGCTGTGTGGTCCCTAAATAATTCAATGGGAAGAACTCTCCAAGAGGAGATCGTTGCAGAGGTATCAGCGGACCCCCCACCCGCTTAGACAACCAGAGCTGGGGGCTGACAGACTTTGGGTGCTGGTGGGCTGTGGCTATGTAGGGTGAAGGGTGTGGCAGAGAGAAAAATCAGCTCTTTATCCTACTTCCTGTGTCCCTTTAACTTCCTGCAGCCTCTCCCAAACCCGCTGTCACCCTGTCATATTTCAGGAGCCATTCTCTGCCCCAGTTCGGGATCCCACAAGCGTTTACTGCCATCTTCACCCCAGCCGCCGCCAACTCCAAGCCCACGGGATCCCAACGTCACCGCCCCGCTTATCCCCTTGGAGCAAGCCTCTCCCCCAGTTCCCTCCGGTGAGCTCTGAGCTCCCTCCTCCCTTCCCGTCTGCCCCCCACACGGCTGGGACAGGAGCGCGAGGACGCTGCCTTCCTTCCCTGCTCCCAGGCAGCCAGGGGCCTTGGCTATTCTCCACCTGCGGGGCAAGCGGACCTCGGGGGCCCACACAAACGCAGTGCGATGGGGCGTACGCGGGCAGCAACGTGGCGGTGACCGTGCGGGCCACCGGGCCTCTGCGAGGAGTGCAGTTGTGGCGGGCGCCAGGCACCGGCCGGTACCTGTAAGTGTGGAGCAGGGACAGAGGTGGGTGGTGACCAGCGCCCCACATTGCGGTTTTGGGTATGCCGCAGGGACCTGCGACCCAGGCTACCCGTCTGTCCCTTCTTCCAGCAGAACCCGGGGAACCCCTAGCCAGCGGCGGCGCCAAAGGGTGGCGTGGCACCCCCTCCCATTTCCATTAAACCTCATAAAATAAATGCAACATTTAAATTTACGGTGCACAAATCTAGCCACACTTTTGAAGTATCCCTTCAAAATCGATTCAAAGCTCAATCCCTTGAGAACTTCTCGAGCTGCCTTGTCACCAACCTCTGCCCAGGAGGGAGGCTTGAGGACTGACGGTCGACGACCGGGACTGAGCGCCCACTTACCGCAGAATCTCCGCCTACGGAGCGGCGGGCGGCACGGGTGCCAGGAACCACCTGTCTCGGGCCCATGGAGTCTTCATCTCGGCCGTCTTCTCCCTGGGGCTCGGGGAGCCGCTCTACATCCTCGTGGGGCAGCGAGGAGAGGATGCCTGCCCCGGGGTGAGCGGGGTCAGTGGGAAGAGGGAGGCTCAAGCGCCCTAGGGCGAAGGTGGAGTGGAGGGAGGGGGGCTCTGCGCGGAGAATCAGCACCCGGTGCCCGCAGGGGAGCCCGGAGAGCCAGCTCTTCTGCCTCGGAGAGTCTCGGGTCGCTGAGAAGCACGATGCCACGAGTGGGGCTGATGCGGCCCGGGGGGCTTGGCGCTGGGCAGGAGGTGGCGGGGGCGGCGGGGGCGCCACCTACGTCTTTCGGGTAAGTGCTTGGCTCTGCGCGGCCACTCCTGCTCCTAGCGCTCGGGGTTGGGGTCCCAAAACCCCGGCTATGGGCGTGCGCACACTTGTTTTACTGATGGACTTGGAATCCCCGAATCCCCAAATCCCCGGGCCCTTCTGGAAGCTCTGGCCCTTAGTTTAGCCCCCAAAGCGGGAGCTCTCTTTCGGTGCCGGCGCACCCTTGATGGTTGGAGGGCGCTCCCCTGAACGCGCCGCTGACCCCCAGCTGCGCGCCGGCCAGCTGGAGCCACTGCTGGTGGCCGCTGGGGGAGGCGGTCGTGCCTGCCTGAGGCGACAGGGCCGAGATCGGCCTCAGGCCGCCCCAGAGAAATTGGAGAACCGCTCGGAGGCGCCCGGGAGCGGCGGGAGAGGCGGGGCGGCAGGTGAGGACTCGGGGTCACCCGGAGGCGGGCGTGCTCCCAGCTCCCGCGGCCACCCGGCCTCCTATTGCTCCACAGGTGGAGGGGGCGGCTGGACGTCGGGGACCCCCTCTCGACAGGCTGGCCGTTCGCTGCGAGAGGGGGCAGAGGGCGGCCAGGGCTGCGCAGAGGCCTGGGCTACACTCGGCTGGGCAGCAGCCGGCGGCTTTGGGGGCGGCGGCGGGGCCTGCACTGCGGGCGGAGGAGGCGGCGGCTACAGGGGTAGGTGCGCCCCTGGGGGTGGGGGTTGGGGGGCGGCCAGGCGGCCCCTGAATGAAACCAGGTTAGAGCCTTAGAACAGGCGGAGTCCCTGGGGAGGAGAGGTGGGAAGGGCGTTGAATACAGCCCCACACTGGAGAAGGCAGACTAATTGCTCTTAGAAAGGAGGTCGAATAAATTTACATATCACACAAGCAGACTGGGCTCCCTAGATTTTCATTTAAATCTAGGCCTGTTCCTTCACTGTAGGCCTCCTCCTAGTTCCACAATAGTCCCAGGATTCTCACCGAGCTCAATCAACCCGGAGGCTGAAATGTTAAGTCTTTAGTTCCCAAAATGTAGCCCCTGAAGCAGTAGCATCAGTATCACCTAAGTTATTAAAAATGCAAGTTCTCAGCCCCTCTCCAACCTACTGAATCTGAAAATCTAGGGGAGTGTCCCAGACATCTGTGTTTTAATGAAATCCTTCAGGTGATCCTAATACTCTGCAAAATTTGGAAACCACTGATGTCAAGAAACAGAGCCTTTCTTTGTGTCTGTCTGGGCTGTGCTGTTGACACTCATATTATACACAGGAAATGGAATATGTGCCTCTCCCATTTTATGGCAGAGCACATGGGACCAGAGTGGTTCATGCACATAAGGATATGTCCCAGCCAGCCTGAGCCAAGCCTTTGGGTTCTGGCTTTTTACTCCTTCCCCACCTGTCTTCCCCTTTACCCCCAGCTAGAGCTGGCAGTGCCTGTTCTAGAATAGTTGTGTAGGGAAGGGCACACTGGGATTTGTGCTGGGAAACTCCAACTTTCCCACTATTCATAAGGCAGTTTCCAGCTATATACCCTCTCCACCCCCCATTTTGTAGCCAAATTCTCTGTCACCTTCAATTTTCAGGGGGTGATGCCTCAGAGACTGATAATCTCTGGGCTGATGGAGAAGATGGGGTATCTTTCATGCATCCCAGCAGTGAGCTCTACCTGCAGCCTCTGGCAGGTATTGGCCCCTCCCCTATTATCTGTTCCTGTGCAACACCAAAATACTTGGGAACTGGGCTAGTACGGTACGTTCTGGGGTGCTTATCAAGTATCTCCCTGTTGTGAATTCATCTCAAATACTGGCAAACTCAAGAGCCCCAGAAGAGGGAGTATGAGGCTTGGCAGAAGTCTCCCCAGGCTCTCCTACCCGCCCTTAAATTCCTGGCACTGCTCCTTGTTTCAAAGTCCAGGTCTAGAATTAACCATGTGGCTGGAAAAAGCATATATGCCCCCACCCTCACCCCACAATATCAATTCTTTTATTCATAGTCATGGAAAGCCATGGAGAGGTGGAGATTCGACCACACCTCAGCTGTAGTCACTGCCTTTTGAAGGATTGCCAGTGGCAGGTGGAGCTCCCGTTGGCTGAATGCATGTGCCCAGAGGGCATGGAGCTGGCTGCTGATAACATCACCTGCAAGGGTATGTCCTGTCTTTCTCCAAGGTCTGGACTCCTGGGGCCACTAGACTGGGAGGAACAGAAGGGCACTGGGGAAGATGCCTGCTGAGTGCCAGGCTCTGTGCTAGGTGCTGGGCAGGGAACTGAAGGTGCATCAGTGTGTGCTCTGCCATCAAGGACATGTGCTCAGTGGTTTAGGGTGGGAGAGGAGATGTGTAGCTATATAACCCAAAGTGATAATTGCCATGGAGGGTCTTGGGAGGAAGAGGTTGCTTTTGTCAAAGGAAGAGATTATGGCAGAATTAACACGAGCTGAGTCCTGAAACATGGGTAAAACCTGGGGTGGAGGGATAGAGGATATTTGTACTAGAGGTGTCTGTCTTTTCTCCTAGACCTGCCTAGCCCCCCAAGTCCTCTGGTTCTGATGGTGGCGGTGGTGGTAACAGGGACACTGAGCCTCCTTATGGTGTGCGGGGTCTTCATTGTGGGTATGATGGCTGAGTCAAGGTTGCCCACCTCTCCACTGAGCTGAGATGGCCTCTGTGGGACCCCAGGGGCAGACATGGCTGATTTTAAGACCCCTCTTCCCAGCAGAGCAGCGACAGATTCCTCTGGGGTTCTAAGAGTGCAAGTAGCTGGGGAGGTCTGGGAAAACATTTACCTTGATGGGCATCTGGGGTGGTATCCTGGGCATGGGGAGGTAAAGCAGCACGTGCTCAGTGGCACAGCAGAGAGCATGCCATCGTTCCTCCCATTCTCAGTGAACCATAAGAAGTGGCAGGGCCTGTGTGGGACAAGGCTGCCAAGCCCTGAGCTTGAGCTGAGCAAGCTTCAAACCTCCACCATTCTGACAGCCCCCAACCCCTACTACTGCCAAATGGGGCTTGGCCCTGCCCAGACCTGGCCTCTGCCTCCGGGGCTCACTGAGGTTTCCCCAGCCAATGTCACTCTGCTCAGGTGAGTCCTCCCCTTCCTTCTGAATCCCCACCCCTATCCCAGTCCCTGCTGTGGTCAAGTATGGGGCCCAAAGAACTTCTGGCCCAAACCAGAGGAGATGGAGGCCAGAGGGGCTCCAAAAGGGAAAGTAACTTGTCCAAGGTCAGCTGTCATCCCCCCATTTGGGATGGCAGGGACCCTAGGATATGATTCCTCTGGAGCAAGGATCTTCTGCTCTGGACACCACCTCTCAGGGATTGTACGTGGGGACTTGCGATGGCGCAGAGCTCATGGCCCTCAGACAGGGCCAACTGGGCATATGGGGTGGAGGCAACAAGGGAGGTAAAGGAGCCCCTAGACCCGCTACAATGCTTCCCCAGACCCAGCCACCCATTCCCTTCGAACCTGTCTTCCTGCAGAGCCCTGGGCCATGGCGCCTTTGGAGAGGTGTATGAAGGGCTGGTCATTGGCCTTGCTGGGGACCCCAGCCCTCTGCAGGTGGCTATCAAGGTGAGAAGAGGTGTGATTCTGGCTGGAGGAGGGGAACAGGGCTCCATGGAGAGAAGCACAATTGCTGGAGCTAGGAGCAACCCACCCTCTTTTTCCTCCCCAGACCCTGCCGGAGCTCTGCTCTCACCAGGATGAGCTAGATTTCTTCATGGAGGCGCTGATCATCAGGTGTGCCCAGGGCCAGGGGCAGGGGTGGCAGGTGGGAGGGAGGCACCCAGAATTGCCTGCAGAAACAAACAGCCTCTCTTCACCTGGGGCTGAGAGGTGGCAAGCTAGAGACAGAGAGATCCTCTCCAGCTCTGTGGAGTCCTAGAGCATGGCTTCTCTCCCTGCTGGTGATGGGGTGTGTGCACCACCTGCTCAGCAAGTTCAGCCATCAGAACATCGTGCGCTGCCTGGGGCTCAGCCTCCGGGCTGCCCCTCGATTAATTCTGCTGGAATTGATGTCTGGAGGAGACATGAAGAGTTTCCTGAGGCACAGTCGCCCGCATCTGGTGAGACTTTTCTCAGTCCCTTCTAAAGACCCTTTGTCCCCAAACCTACATGGACTGATGAGCCCTCTGCCCAACCCAGGGCCAGCAGTCACCTCTGACCATGCAGGACCTGCTCAAGTTGGCCCAGGACATAGCCCAGGGCTGCCACTATCTGGAGGAAAATCACTTCATACACCGGTTAGGAGTGAACCTGGTTTGGGAGAACCTCAGTCCAACTCCCTCGCCCAGGAACTGTCCATCCACATAATTTTTAAGGGGATAAATCAGGACTGGCAGTGATTCTTTTCACCCAACTCTGCAGGGACATTGCTGCCCGAAATTGCCTGCTGAGCTGCACTGGACCCAGCAGAGTGGCTAAGATTGGGGATTTCGGGATGGCAAGAGACATCTATAGGTGTGGGGACTGGACAGGCGGGGAAGCCTGCTGCTCTAGGGGAATTTATCTGCACCCTTGCAGTATTTGAACACCTCATCACTCCCCTTCTCTCTCCTGTAGGGCCAGTTATTACCGGAAGCTGGGCCGGGCTTTGCTGCCTGTCAAGTGGATGCCACCAGAGGCCTGCCTGGAAGGCATCTTCACATCCAAGACAGATTCCTGGTGAAAGATGCCTTGCTCCCTGGCCTGCTCTGGCCCACTCATGTGAGGGGAGGGAGACTGCCTGATGGGCTTCACATGGTTCCTCTTACTTGTTATGCAGGTCTTTTGGGGTGCTGCTCTGGGAGATCTTCTCGCTGGGCTACATACCCTACCCTGGGCACACCAACCAGGAGGTACTGGACTTGGTGGTCACTGGGGGACGGATGGACCCTCCCAGGGGCTGTCCAGGGCCTGTGTGAGTATGGAGCATTGCCCAGGGAGGGAGGTACTTCACAGCCATGCGCGGGCAAGAACTCCTG
>PVIJ01010592.1:0-59338 GCA_004024925.1 Scalopus aquaticus
CCGGCCTCCCTATAGTCCTGTTATAAGTGAAACCATTCGATATTTTTCTCTTTCTTTCTGGCTTATTTCACTGAGTATGATCCCCCTAATTCCATCCATGTCGCTGCAAATTGCATGTGTTTATCTTCTTTGAATGCTGAATAGTATTCCATTGTGTATATGTACCACATCTTCTTGACCCAATCATCTATTTTTGGATATCTGGGTTGCTTCCATACCTTTGCTATTGTGAATAGTGCCGCAATGAACATACGGGTGCATGTATCCTTTCGGATTAGTGTTTTTGTATCCTTTGGGTAAATTCCCAAAAGTGGCGAATCCTTCATACTCTTAATGACTGAATCAAAAGCAGTACAATTTTCATCCCTCATACTCTTAATAACTGAATCAAGAGCCTGAATTCACTGTTGCACATTCTCAGTAGGCGAAGTAGAACGTCCTCCACTTACAGAACCAAAAACGTAGCAAATGATGCTTAAACACAGTACCAAAAAATCACCCAGAAGCACAGATTGAAAAGTAGGGATGGCTGGCAAACCACCCATTGATGTGTACAGAAGCAAAAGCATTTGCCACACGCCAGGTTTTATCAAATTATTTATGCTTATAAAACTGAAGGTAATATTTAAAGGGAAAAGGCTATTCAAACTCGAAGTTAGAAGAAAATTGAACGAACTTATGTCGGTAGAAAATTGTGAAAATTCATGGTCGAGGTCACGTTTGAGCCAAAAACACACCCACAAAAGAAAATTGTACACGAGAAAAGCAAAAACAAAATCATCGAGACTAGAGACATAAGGATCATGCCACGTGTCCTGCAGACCAAATGTGCTTAAGGTGACCAACCCGAGTTATCCCGGGGTGATCAAACACGGGTGTCCTGTCCAACGACATTGGGCGCCAAAACTGTTACAGGGCAGCCCCGATATAAATGGAGTGCCAGTCTGGGTTTTCACCCCTGCGCTTAAAAGGGACTTAAAAGACTCAACTGCAGACACACAATAAAATTAATAAAAGGGTTTATTTACAAAAAGGGAAGGGAAAAAGATAAAGAATAAATTGGTGAATGCGTCCTACCAGTTTCACTGAGCTGGAATCTTAATGGCACACTCAAAAACCTGGCGAGCCACAACCACGAGCAATAGGCCCCCTCCAAGCTCACAGGTCTAGTTTTTAAATCCCAAAACCATTCCTTAACTCCACCTTCAGTCCTCAGCATCCTTCCTTCAGTGATGATGGCATTCTGGGATTCGTAATCCTAGGTGTCTTGAATCTCTCTGGCTTGAGGTGGGGGTGGGGTCCTGAGGCACCCCCCTTTCCTGAGGACCACCCTCTTACAAAACTACTATGAATGTCTTTATGCAAACAAATTGGACTATCTAGAAGAAATAAATAAAATTTTAGAATCATACAACCATTCAAGACAACCAGAATGAAATAGAGAGCTTAGGGCCTCCCTGGTGGTGCAGCGGTTAAACGCTGCGCTGTGGAGCTGTCGGCAGCGATGCAAGTTCAACGCCTGGCCGGGGAGAATCCCACATGGTGCGGCAGACCTCTCCTGCCTCGCCTGCTGCTCCCCTCAGCAGTGTATTTCTGATCTGCCTGTTCTGCCCCTGCTCTGTCTCTGGTGGACCCTCTCGCCGCCCCATACCTCTGGTCTGTACCCCAGCTTATATGTATAAATAAATAAATCTTTTTTAAGAAAAAAGAAAGAAAGAAATAGAGAGCTTAAACAGACCAATCTCAAGCACATAAATTAAAAGAGTAATCAAAATTCTACCTAAGAATAGAAGTCCAGGATCAGAGGTTTTCTCTTGTTAATTCTACCAAACCTTCGAAGAGGCCCTATTATCTATCCTATTCAAATTCTTTATTTAAAAAAAAAAAAAGTTGAAGAAGGGGGAAAGCCTCCAAATACATTTATTAAGAACATTAAAACCCCAAATTTTCTCAGCATATTTCCCGGTGGTTTGAGGATAGCAAAATTTATACTGTTTTGGCAGTGGGAAAACAGCCAATGAGAAAGTAAGATGTCTGGGTTCTTCCCTCAACTGGATCCTAGTCAGCAGGGTGATTTCAGTCTGGTCTCTCGTGTCCCTGGTTCCCAGTTTCCTCCTTTAGAGGTTAAGGATTCAGTTCATATAACTCGCTGTGTCAAGAGACTGAGCAGTCCCGGCTTGGGTAGCCATTAAGGTTACAGTTCACTGGGCTACTAGATTTGCTCATGAGAATTGAGCAAGTCTCAGTCAAATACTTTGATTCATTGTTGTTATTCCAAATCTTTTGTGTTTCTTCCTCCTGGCTGTGATGAGCCTGCTCAGTACTGTGCTCTTCTCTATCTAAATGTACTGGGAGCGATAGCTTGACTTCAACCATTTACAGAAGTCCAGTTAATGTTATTTTGAGAACTTAGAGATTTCAATATTTCTTTGGATATAATTGAAGACATCACAAATTGTGGGAATTTCTGATTCAAATAATTCATCTAGTAAAGCTCTTGTAGTTTCAGGGTGTCCTTGAGATCGAAGAAGCCCCTCGTCAAGGATGTTGGGGTTTATTCAGTTTTTAACTAGCCTAATATGCTGAGATTTACTGATTCTTTATGATTGTGGGAACAGAGTCTACTAGGCTTTACCATTACATCCCAAAGTTAATGTCTAGATAAACTTTGTCCATGAAGAAATTGAATATGAGGTTCTAGTATGTATTCATCCATTTAACATTTATTGGGAGCATATTGTCTGCCAGATGCTATGACACCTATCTAAATAAACAAATAACTCTTTATTAGTGGAGACTTTTTTTAAAGTGGAGGGGGGATTCTGGGGACTAGTTCATTCAAATTGTAATAAAAATATAATATTTGTCAATGTTATCAATAAAATTCCACTTGTCACTCCAAACTTTCTTAATTTTTTAATGTTGAGATATAATTCACATAACATAAAAGTCACCATTTTAAAGAGTGCAATTCTGGGTTTTTAGTATAATCACTCTATTGCACAATCATCATCACTAATTCCAGAATATTTCTATCCTAAAAAGAAACTCCATGTCCATTGTGTTAGTTCTGATTCCTACCCCCTTACCTCTTTTCTGTCTCTATGGATTTATCTATTCTGGACATTAATATCATGAAATCATACATCATGGTTTGGTTTGACTTCTTTCACTTACTTAATGTTTTCAAAGTTCATTCATGTTGTATCACGAAACAGTACATTGATACTTTCTATCACCAAATACTATTCCATCACATGGATATAACACATTTTGTTTAACTGTTCACTCACTGATGGACATCAGGCAATGTCACAGGCACAGCTGGAGGCGGCTGCAGCAGCCAGTCCTCTGCAAAGGGCTCCAGAGTACTCAGAGTCTGTGGAGGTTGTGCCATCCCGAGGAACACATCTGCTCAATGCTTCTCCTCACCAAAAATCTTCGCAAATTGATTCCAGCAATGTATTAAGACAATCATCCATCACAACCAAGTTTTCATTTCAGGGATGCAAGATTGATTCAACATATGCAAATCAATCAATATCATTCATCCGATTAGCAAAAAGAAATATAAAAGTCACATGATCATTTCAATAGACATCGAAAAAAATATTTGACAAGATTCAACACACTTATAATTTAAACTGAATAAAATGGGAAGACACAGAACTTACCTCAACATAATAAGGTTCATATATAAGATACATGTAAAGGTCATGTATAAGATCAGGAATGAACAAAGATGTCCACCTTAACTACTACTGTGTCTGATTTTAAAAATAGCATTTAACCTCTGCATGTTTCAATCTCTTAATTTCTAAAATGGACATCATATCACGTACACTGGATTCAATTAAAATGAAATTATATCACATACACAAAATTGTCTGGCATACACACTAAAACACTGTGTGCCAGCATCTGTGATACATGTCTAATATACATTCCATCATTCAATTTACATAAAAGTCTATGAGATGGGCACTTTTTAATTATTGCACCCATTTTGCAGATGGGAAACTGAGGCTTTATGAAGTTAAGGAATTTGTTTCACACCCAGTCAAAATATGGGCAGAAGAGCTGAAAAGACACTTCTCCAAAGAAGAAAATCAAATGGCCAACAGGCATATGAAAAAATATTCAACATCACTTATTGTTATCAGGGAAATGCAAATCAAAACCACAATGAAATACCTCCTCACACTGATGAGAATGGCCCATATTAAAAAAAAAAAAATTGGAAAAAACAAATGTCAGAGAAGATGTGGAGAAAAAGGAATCCCTTACACTGTTGGTAGAAATGTTAACTTGTCCAGTCACCATGGAAAGCTGTGTGGAGATTCCGCAAAACACTAAAAATGGTTCTACCTTATAATCCAGTGATTCCACTACCAGGAATCTACACAAAGGACACAAAAACACTAATTTAAAAGGAAACCTGCACTCCTATGTTTATTGCAGTACTGTTTACAATAGCTAAGATATGGAAATAACCCAAATTACACAAAACAGATGACTGGATCAAGAAGATATGGTGTATATATAGGCAATGGAATACTACTCAGCAATCAAAAAAGATAAACTCAAGCCATTTGCAGCAACATGGATGGAGCTAGAAGGGATTATGCTCAGTGAAATAAGTCAGAAGAAAAATGAAAAATATCAGATGGTTTCACTTGTAGGTGGAACATAGGGAAACTGAACAAAGGGTCAGGAAAAAAACAAAACTTGAAAGCTGATCATAGACTTGAGGAAAACAGCAAAGGGAAGGGCAAGGAGAGGGTCAAAGAGAGGAGAGAAAAGAACAAGGGACTATGATGATGGTTCATGGGGGCTATTGTAGTGGGAGAACTATAAGAACTATACCTGAGAGGCAACAAGAATGTAAGAAAATAAATTATTATATTAAAAAAAATTTTAAGGAAGGAAAAACCTTTAAGTCAGGTGTGACATATTATAGTAAAAGAATAAATCTGTTTTCTGATAGCAAAGAAAATAAAAGAAGAAATTTGTTTTTAATTTTTCACAAAGCTTGAATTTGAATACAGATAATTTTATAAGGCTATGTTATAAAATGCATAACAGTCACAAGAACAAATTTAACTGCAGCTTGCCTATTTTGAGTGTTTGCTTAATAATAAGTATAGTTATGAAAACTTCACGTAATCCTTACATCAGTCCAAAGGAGCAAGCATTACTCTTACAGATTAGGAAAGTGAATCACAAAAAATGTTAGGTACTATATCTCTGCTGCCTTTTTAAGTTGACTACTTAGAAATGGCATCAACTACTCAGGATATATCTTTGTTAGACTTTACAAAGCATTGAAACAAATTATCCAGTTGATCATTCTAAAAATAAGGATAAGAATTACCCTCTAAAATGAGAATTTATAGAGGAAAGAGTGCATTAGCTCAGGATTTACTGCAGCAGAAGCTAATCATCCCAGACTTCTTCACCTTCTACTTCCCATTTCCATTCAATTCCAGATCCTGCATTCTCACTTCCCAAATATTTCTCTAATTCATCCTTCCTTTTCCATCCTACTTAACCTTCCCTAGTTCCTACCATTTTGTTTCCGTAGCCTCCTGCCTATTCTCCTTGCCCCAAAACTGACTCCTCCTGTAGTCCTCTTAAACCCACTCTTCACACCGCAATTTCCCAACTTCAATGGCTCTCCATGACATACAGAATCAAGTCCAAGCTGTAGGTCCCACATTTGTCTCCAGTCTCATTTTCTAGATTAAGACATATTCTAAGATCAACAAATCATTCACAGGTCCTCCCACCCTTTTTCCAATCTTTGTGCCTTTTGACATGTTCTCTCTGCATAGAAATCCTTTCCAGTTCTCTATATGTAACTAACTTACTCTTGCTTCTCTGCATAGCAAAGTTAATCTATGTATCTCTCTGCCAGGCTCCGAATCAACCCCTCAATCTCAGTACATTAAATTGAATGTAGCAGCTTAAACATGTGTCTAGCACCCCATACATTTTTGAGGACAGTAATAAGAGGTGTTTTATTCTCTGTATGGATGACCCTTTGTATAGAGTGTGACATACAGTAAGCTCTCAAGAAACATCTGTTTAAAAAAATCAAACCATAGTCAGGGAATTAGAGATTGTAATGGGCACTATATAAATTTGTGATACCTTGTTAGTTACAATTTACATGCAGTGAATTTGCCTAAGTTTGAATAATTATATTAAGTAGGTAACACGAGCCATTGGCTTTTTAAAGCCAATTTTCATTTTATTTTCATTTTCATTTAATTTTCACACTAGCCCTGTGAGTTAGGGGCTGTTACTTTCCCAATTTTATGCATGCAAAAACTGAGAGACATTAAGCAAGTTTCCCAGATTGACAGACCTAGTAACTATTCAAGCCTATGGTTTGAATCTAACTCCGGGATCAAGTTCTTAACCAATAACCAAAAGACTGTGATACCAATATGATACGTACATGATACCATACTGATATGACACGGACATATCACAAACTCAAGGTAAAAATTGTCAGTGCTCTATACAAGGGGGCAACAATAAAAGGATAATATCTGTCTTAGATAAAGAACCAAAAGAGATTTGTAATCAGCATAAATTGTCAGAGCCTGGCTGGTGTCAAGAGAAGTTATATGACATATGCATACACATATAGCTCCAATCCTCCAATATAAGGAACTTATGCTGTGGTCATGTCCATTTATGCCACTGTTTAGAAGTTGTGAAGTCACACAAACCTATATTTAAATTTCAATTCCATTCCCTTTAGTGGCAAATTAATGATCACGCCTAAGTCTCAGTATCCTTATCTATAAACCAGAGATGACATTCAACCAGTATGGAGGATTAAGTGAAATAATATTAGATAAGCCTGACACACAGATGTTACTCAAAATAGCTAATTGTTATTATGATAATGACTGTTTTCATGCAGACATCGAATTAGAAGTTATTCCAGGAAGTGAGAGGTAACACAATAATATACATGGGTGCTGGAAATCCCTCCCTCTGGAGGTGGGGTTCCATCACGATCTGGGAAGATACCCTAAAAGCTGTCAATAACTAAAGTCTATTGACTGCATATTCTTTACAAGTGGTAGGAATATCTCAGCAATATCCATGACATAATCTAAGAAAAAGGTCCTAAAAACTTCCAGTCTCACATTTATTTTGATTTTATTTTAATATCTAATTATTCTGAAATGTAAGAATAGATCAGAAAATGATGCCTTTCAGAAGACTCCATCTCTGCCAGTCTTGCTCAGAACATCTTTGAAGAATCATTTTCCTCCCAGCCCCAAGAAAGGTGGTGTTTACATTCCATGAAGTCTCATCACAGATGTTCATTGATCAACTATTGATCAACTTGGCCTTTGCAAACAAAGGATTAGGGTGCTATTTCGGGCCTCCCTGGTGGCTCAGTGGTTGGGCATTGCACTATGGAGCTGTTGGCAGCTGTGATGCAAGTTCAGTGCCTGGCAGGGGAGATTCCCACATGGCGCCGAAGACCTCTCCTGCCTCGCCCGCTGCTCCCCTCAGCAGTGTATTTCCATCCATCTGCCTGTTCTGCTCCCCACTCTGTCTCTGGTGAACCCTCTAACTGCCCCACGCCTCTGGCCTGTACCCCAGCTTGTATGCAAAAATAAATAAATCTTAAAAAAATAAAAATTTAAAAAAAGCCTTATTCATGAGGTTCTCTCAAACAGTCTTGGTATTTAGACCAGGACTGGAGTAAGTTAGACCATTTGAAATATGTTAACAAATGACAGGAAAAGTCTGATGCAGATTTCCCAGATGACAACATCTGATGGTCCCAGACAGGATTCATACCACCTGTAGCATCTTTTGTGCGTGACACAGAGGTTCCTGCCTTTCCTTCATAGCAGCCCCTCCTTTTCATCCCATCCACTCCACCTCTCCTGCTGTCCCCATCCAAACCACATACTGTGTGAAAATAGGCCTAGATGATAGAAAATTATGTCCTTTAGAGTAATACAACTCATTTCATATTTATTTTTATGAGAAAATTCCTTTTGTCCATTCAAGAACACAGTATTTGAGTATGTCAAGGAGTATTTATATACCTCCTTGATTCAATTGTAATATTAAAAATAACTAAAATTTCCCGAATGTTTGCTGTGTTCCAAGATCTGTTGAGAGCTTTTCACATGATAATTTTATTGAATCCTGAAGATAACCTTATGAGGTAGGTACAATTATTATCCCCATTTTATTTCCAAGGAAACAGAACTTGAGAGACAATGACTAACTCATCCAAAGCCACACAGACAGTAAGAGAAGAAAATGGTTTTTAAACCTAAGTGTGCTGAAGTCCGAATTAATACTCTTACCCTAGAATCTTCTATTACAATCTAACTGAAACTATTTCCTGATTGTCCATAATAAAACTACTCAAAAAGTTCCAATGTTATATTAGGCAAACAGTCTCAAATTTCCTTATAGATTCAGAAAGATAGGACCTCCCTGGTGGCTCAAAGGGTTAAGTCTCAGCACTATAAAGCTGCAGCATGAGTTAGGTCCCCAGCCAGGGAGCTTCCCACATGCTGCAGCAGATCTTTCCTGTCTCACCCGCTGTTCCTCTCAGCAGTGTATTTCCGTGGACCTGCCTGTTCTGCTCCCCACTCTGTCTCTGGGTAATCCTCTCACTCCCCGCACCTTTGGCCTACACCCCAGTTCTTGTATGCATAATAAATAAAAATTAAAAAAAAAAAAGATTCAGAAAGACAAACTCTTCCCAAGTGGTCCTTACCCTTATAAAGTGGGGATGGAAACAACATTGCAGGGCACCCAGAGGCCTGTCTCACATGAGGGCATCCTAACTAGTCTACAGATCATCTCAATACTGCCCAGCCTTTGATCTGCTCAGTCTGTCCCCTGTCTGTGCAATTTCTAACAAAGCTTATATCCAAAACAGTTCCTTACAGTCCTGTGACATGTTCAGGTTGAAAATCACCAGACATAAAGTTCTTTTCCAACACCATTTTTTGGCTTTGGTTTGAGGGCTGAGTCTAACAATACCATTTCAGCCTAAGTTTAGCAACTCCATTACAGTGCCAAAAGAGATGGCAGAGCTCTGAACCATAAGCAGCACTGCCTGTACCTCAGCTGTGGGCACCTAAACTTCTGAATAATGCATGAAAGTGTTGGTAAGATGAACTCTCAGTAATCCCATGTGCCCTTTCCTAGAATAAAAAATACAGCTCGTGCTCATTGCAGCATTATTCACAATAGCCAAGAGATGGAAACAACCTAAGTGCCCATGGATGGATGAGTGGATAAATACATGGTATATATATACACAGTAGTATATGATTTAGCTATAAGATCAATGAAATCCTGCCATTTACAGAGACATGTATGGAACTTGGCAGGATTATGCCTAGTGAAATAAGTCTGGTAGAGAAAGACACATAAATGACTTTACTCAGATATGCTACATAAAGAAATAAAGCAAGTGAATAAGCAAAACAACAGCCCTTAGACTCTGACAACAATATGGTGGTTCCATGATGGAATATTATACAGCAATCAAAAAGATAAGCACATGCCATTCACAGCAACATGGATGGAGCCAGAAGGGATCATGCTCAGCAAAATAACCCAGAAGGAAAAAGAAAAATATTGAATGGTTTCACTTATAGGAAGAATACAGGGGAACTAAATAAGAGATTAGGAGGAGAAAAAAAAAAACTAGCAGGCAAACATAAATAAGAGACATTCTGAGAGGGAGAGGGAGGGCAAGGGCCAAAACGGGGGAGAAAAGAGCACAAGGGACTATGATGATGGTTCACAGGTGAATTGGTGGTGGGAAACCTACGAGGAATACACAATAATGTAAAGGATATAAATAAATAAATGAAACCCAAAAAATGGTGGTTCCAGATGGTAAGGAGATGGGGTGGGGGAAATGGAAGGAATGGGTAGAGGGGTTTTGATTGGATGGTAGTGAACAGCAGCTATACTTATGGTGGTGGATGTGGTATAGTGTATACACTTGTCAAGGTGTGAAGCTATACCCTAAAACATACATAGTATTATAAGCCAATGGAACATCAATTTAAAAAAAATTCAACAGTAGCTTCTTAGTTCATAATTATCATGTGCTAGAGTGCTGTAACAGGCATTTGTCTCATTTAATCTTCATACTGATTCTATAGGGTTGATACAGATAAGAAAATTGCAGTCTAGAAAAGTTAAGCAACTTCTTTTTTCTCACACCATTGTTAATTTTGGGCAGTATTAGATTTCTCCCCTCAGGTGTATCCCCTATAGTTCTTCCACCACCACAACCCCCAAGACCCATCACCATAGTCTCTTGTGTTCTCCCCTCCCTTGCTTTGACCCCCTTATTCCCCCTCCCCTGCTATATGCCTCAGATCTGTGGTCAGCTTGCATATTTTGTCTTTTTCCTGACCCTTTGTTCAGTTTCTCTATGTTCCACATTTAAGTGATACCATCCGATATTTATCTTTTTCCTTCTGACTTGCTTCACTTATAAGCAAGTTTCTTATGTCTCACAGTTAGTGCCAGGATTTCAATTCAGGTGTCTGGCATTCTTGCCCTTTATAATTATTCTATTCCACGAGAAAATTAGATAAGTAACATCTAAATTTCCAACATGGCCCAGTGCAACCATTGTCACCAAAGGCCCACAAAGTTCCCAGTTAGGTAGTATATTCTAACCCATTCTAGTTATAAATTTCCCCTGCCTGTGGTGGGTCAGATTTTACATTTTTAAAGCAGTCTTTCACTGAAGAAAGATCCTGCAAGGACCATTGAATGATGGTATTGATTATTATCTAAGATACGATAAGGTAAATTTTTTTAGTTGATTGTTCACCAGTCCCTAGGTTGAGCAATGGTTGTGTCCAGGGTTACGCCCAGAAAGGGTGATCCTTTTAAAGACATGTCATAATGAAGGGGGCCAAAGGCCAAAACTGACAGTAAATACTTTAGTGTTTCCAGGAGGGAATTCCTTCCTAGTAATCTCTGAAAATGTATGTTTTCTCTGAATCCCAACTACCTAGGAAATTCAGTCAAGAAATCAGGAAAATGGGGGAAAGCAATTAATCCCACTACACGAACTAAAGCCTAACTATCAACACAGGAATCCACTGACATCACTTATAAAGAAGGAGCAAAATAGCTGACATGTGCAGTCAAAGATTAAGGCTGACATTTCAGGAAACTGGGCCAGAAACAATTGGAGAGAAACCACCACATGCAATGAGTCGGTCTTGCTTGTAGCAGTTACCATGCTATAAGTGTGTGTTTGTGGTCCTGTTTGCTGCTAATGGTATCTTTTTTAAAGTAATATTAACAAATGTATTTGCATGTATATTTTATCAAAAATCCTATGAGTGATGTTCCAAAAAAATTAAAAGACTTAGAAGCTTCAATAGGAAATTCTGTTTTGTGCTGTTAACCTGGCTTGGAGATCCAATGTAATATTATTCAAGTACTAGCCAAAATACTTGCTGGCTTTGTCAAGCATTTGAATATTTGCTATAGCTCTTTAAATACTTCTAAACTTAATGTTTTTATTTATTAAATAAGCTTTCTTAGATATTCATAATAAATAAGATGAAGGATATTGAAATATTTTAAAAATTACTTAGGATCTGGGCCATTTCTAAGAATTCCTAGGAGTTCCAATTTTTCATCCCTGAATCCTGAGGATTGTTATCTTGGAAATTTGGAAACAATGGAATTCTTTTTTTTTTTTTTTAAGATTTATTTATTTATGCACAGAAGTTGGGGTACAGGCCAGAGGCATGGGGCGGCAAGAGGGTTCACCAGAGACAGAGTGGAGAGCAGAATAGGCAGATCAGAAATACACTGCTGAGGGGAGCAGCGGGGGATGCAGCACCATGTGGGAATCTCCCTGGCCGGGCTTTGAACTTCCAACACCGCTGCCGACAGCTCCACAGCGCAGCGCTTAACCGCTGCGCCACCAGGGAGGCCTGGAAGCAATGGAATTCTTAAGTGAGATGGTTGTAGACATCTTTTTCCCCCGCCCAAAGAGCTTATTCTTTTTAGCTTTTGGAAACAACAGACCCGAGTGATACCAATTGATTAACCAGTTGCTGGCACATCATTGTGGCAGGATTTCTCAGGTAAGAGACTTGAGATCAGGTTTGAACTCCAGCAAGCTCACTGTAGTGTGTGGAAATCAATCTGCTTTTGATGAAGTGAGGTCCTACTGTCAATATCTAGGCTATTGGTGGTACTTCAAGAACCAATGAAAGCAAGATCAAGCCAAACCAAACCCAAAGGAAAGAATAACAAATTCTAGTTTCCAGAGACAGCAGTGTGGACCTTATACAAAATTTTCCACCCAAATTTGTGCAACAAATATTTTGGAAAAAACCTTTCCCAGGAGATCAGACAAAGAAGTCAGAATCAGGAGCTGTAAGATCAGAGGAAATGGAGACCCCACAGAACATTCCACAGATGGTGAGCACTAAAGGCTCCCTGAGAACTAGGCAAGATGCCAGCAATTTCAGGACAAAAGAGAGGACAGCATGCCTTCTCTCCTCTGGTATTTGTCTTTCTGACCTCCTGTTTATGACAGACAGTGAGTTCTAGAACACCTTGTCATAGCCTTCTCTTTTGCATGGAAAGTGCTTGTTCCTTAAGAAAAGTATCACTCCTAACATGTCTTCCATATATACATTTCTGCATTTTTCCCTCCCTCCCAAAGAGTCCCCCAACCCCACTCACTTGTGTATATACTTGTATAAAGAAGTGATAGATTGATAGAATGATAAATAGATGGATCAATAGATCACTTGATAGATAGAAAAATATTCAGTAGTTGAGGCCAATTTACTAAGAAAAATTCACTATTATAGAATGCTATACTCTATGCATGGACATCCTGTCAAGGCTCCTCGTTTGTCAATGCACCCCAGTCATAGAGCTGTTTTTTCTTTTCTTTTTCATGCAGCTACTACACCAAACATGAACTTTTAAAGAAAAGATTAACTTTGTGCAAGGGTCCATGCCAATCTTTTCTCAATCTAGTCAGTGTGAGTATATGTGCTGCCAAAATTTGGTCTTTGCAGCTTTCATTTCATTCTAGTTTATTTTATTAATAAATCCCAGCATTTTTCCAGGGGAAAAAAAATGCAGCGGTGGCACTTTTTAAAAACAACCAGCAACATCCTTCACAAGACAACCCCCAATTGCAGCAGCAAGCAATGACTCAATTAGGTCCCAAGCCCTTTGTACCAAGAGTGCCCTGGCTTATATGGTTTGGACAGAAGAGTTTGGTCTTTACTCTGAAAAATGGAAAGTTTGAAAGTTTGTTATAACAGACCAATGCAATATTTTGGGGAAAGAAATGAGTCTCTTCAATTGGATATAATCATTTGTCAGTTAGTGGTACCTCTCTACAAACCACTTCTATATTTTTAGTCATTTTTTGCACATAGAAGGAAAGACTACAATACACTGTTTTATGAAACTCTTAGGAGACTTTATGAAAGACAAAAACTTGGTGAATGGATGGACGGATGAAAGAGCTTGTCCTTGAAGTTCTCTAAGCCTCGGTTTCTTCATCTGTAAAATGGGAGTAAAATACCTACTGCATGAGAATGGGTAGAAACTGCTCAGCAAGGTAACTATCATAAAACTGTCAACTCCTAGATGTCAGCTAACATCATCATCAGCATCATCACCACCACCATCATGATCACCACCACCATTACCAATATCACCACACATCATCACTACCATTATCATCATCTCTGCCATCATCATCACCATCACTGTCACCACCATCAGCAGCAATTTCACCACCACCTCATCACCACCAGCAGTAACAGAAGCAGCATCACATGATGTCCACATGTGACCTTCAGAACAGGCCTTTCCAGATTCTCTTGATCCACTCCACAGGTTAGCTTATAGTTCATTGAATCTTATTGTTCACTGCTGGCTTCCGCAATGTGATCTTCAGCATGGAAAAGATCCAGTCTGAGGAATAAGTTGTTCAGATTTTTTTTTAATAATTAGGAAGTCTGAAGGTATTGACCAGAAGACCAAATTGCTTATTCAAGCACAATGACAATTCCCAGAAAATTTAAATTGATTAGATACACTTTGAGTTATTAAAATATTCTTTACAGATTTAACCTACTCCATCAGGACTGCTTTCACGAATGACAGCACACAACAAATACCCCTGGTTAAATCCACCTTAAGAGAATTGTTCAGAGGTGGGCATACCCCATGCTTCTCCAAGAAGCAAGTTAAGATCATTCACTCCCTACTCAATTCATCTTTCACCCTCAAACACATTCTCTAGGAGCAATATTCTTCTTCAGAAGTTCCTCTCTTGGGGTTTAGAGAACATTTTGGTTTTTGAACTCTTTCTAAAATTAAAGCCAACTGCTGTTGCTCTCAGATGCAGTGATATTTCACTCTGGCCAGAGCTGACTATCACAGGCGCATCCCAAACCACATAAGTTCTTATTGTTTAAACTGTCTTAAGCAGCTGTTAAAACATACCCTAAGATATCAAAGCCACTCTAATTAACTTCCTGCTTCTCTGGGACTTCAAAGTCTTTCAAAAAGTTTTAAGTAGGGTTTTTATAGAGAATTTGACCTAATATTTTAAGAAAATTTTGCAAGCTTGCCCAAGAGACTCCAACTTCTCCTTCCCTTTTATATTCCTCCCTTTCCCATCCCACAGAACCTTATAATTCTGTGACTACTACCTATGAGAATTAAAATTTTTTAATTTGCCATAACCAAAAAGGTGAATCTCTACACACATCCATGCTATTTCTTAGCTGGTAGTTGACATCCCACCTAACGGCTTTCCCTGCCTCAGCTCTTCTCAGCCTGAACCCCTCGCCACCCTTCAAGATGAAGCTCAAATGCACCTTCTTTGCGAAGTGCCCCTTGACTCCCATAGGGTGATGGTGTGGTCCCCTCTCTGGCGCCTACCTAAATCCCACATCTCTACTCTACCCCAATCACCATTGGAATGCATCCACTTATATGCATCTGTCTCCCTGTCTAGACCGTTAAGTCCACAGGACAGGAACCACAGTGAAGCTTTGTGTTCCCACAGTCTAGCACAGGATTCCTCAGATCCACGGCCAAGGCTCAATATACGTCTGGTAAATGCCTGAATCCCAGCTCATGTCCACTCATTACTCATTAGGCTTTCTATAAACATCATAATGAAGACATTAGACTTCATCATAAAAATAATCAAAATAAGGCAAAAAATATGAGAGTGACACATCTTCCCTTTTCTAGAATGCACTTACTTCAACTCATCCTGTGGCTCACCATTTCTACAGTGCCTCTCCGATTATTCTCTGTTCTTTTTCCTTCACGGTATTCCTCAGGAAGGGAATCTATTTATGTATTGTCTGCCTACTCTACCAGACTGTAAGCACTATCGGCAGACACCATATATCACTTGTGTTTGTGCGCCTGCCTGGCACATACTTGGGACTTGGTACATATATAGTGAATAAATGAAGGCAAGGGCACAAGAAATTCTGCTGGCTCTAAGTAAAGATACCATGTACCAGCTGTATACATTTCAGGACCAGCACAATGCAAGTTTCTAAATCTCAAGCACATGTTTCAAAACACCATAGCCAAGAAGAAAGATTCCCAAGCTCACAAGGCATTGACTCAGAGCCGCTTCAAGAGCAGAGCTCCTCAGAGATGCCTCACTTCAGGAAGAAGTAACAGCAGGTCTCCTCACCAGCACTCATATCAGAGCCCCAAATGTATCAGATCTCTTCATGAGAGGAGAACAGCCCTTCCCACCCAGAATTAAACCTTACTCAGAAACATGACTCCACCTGTAGCCCACGGCTAGGTTCAAAGCAGATGAGAGAAACAACCAACTGGAAATAAAAAATATTTTAACAGCACAATGGGGAGAGAAAATGCCAGGCTACTTCACAGTACGTCAGTCTGGTCAGCTCCAGGATGTTACATTTCAGGGCTCCTTCTAAACAAGTTTGTGCTTTTCTTAAAGTACACAGCTCCATTTCCAGAGGTTGAGGACACTCCAAATCCAGTGATCATTCTGCCCAGCACACTAACCACTCCTACAAAAAGCCTCCCCATCATGCTCAAGATTGTCTTTAAGGCCCTGAGCTATCTGGTTGGGCATAATAGACACCTTCAGCAAGGATGTTCCATAAGAGCTGCTGGTTGTAGCATGCCTGTCCATTTATCATAATCATAACTCTAGCAAACAGCAACGAAAGAGTCCATGCAGCAAATATTGTTTCCAGGAAAGGTGTCTAGTGTGGAGAGGGCCAAAAAGATTGAGTGCACCATGTCATCCCCACAGCTTTAAGGTCAGACTCTGCTGGCAAACTGCCCCGGGAAGGCCTTCCCTTAAAAGCTCACAGCTCAAGGTAGGGATGCCACCAGGGTGTCTGTTCTAGCTCTGGGGGAGAAATTAGAATATTACCTGGCAAGTCAAGGTAGCTTTATTACGGACAGAGAACACCTGTCTTGGAGTATCTTCTTATTTCAGGTATGGGAGGTGGTTTTCTCCACACTGGATTCTCTGTCTGCAGTCAAAGATCAAGCTGCAGCCTCCCACCAGCACCCACCCACTGGTGAGCTCTCTGCCCAGAAACTTCAGGCCCTACCCGAAGAATCCAAACTCAATAGTTTCTCTTATCACTCTGAAACAAGTGCACCCAAGAACTGCTTTTCTTCCCCAAATGCATAAAGCTTCAAACTCAGAAAACTACACACATGAACTCACTACCATGCTTTCATTTTTTTCCCTCAGAAATATTCTTGTCGCCCAAAATAGAACATTTTCCATTCTGAGGAACAAGCAGCATCCATGGGAATTAAAGTACTGCTTCATGTCTCTCCAGAAAATTCCTGCCAAACACGCTACACATAAGCCGCCTTCAAGTTCTAAAAAGCTGCTTTCTGTAGGTACAGGGGGGGTCAGGAGCCCAAGCCCTCTGTTTATTTTCTATCCAAGAAAGTTAGCAGAAAAAAGTGCTAGGGCACCTCAAGAACACTTCATAAGAAAACTCTAACTTAATCTCATGTAATAATTTTGAAAATGGCTCCATTGTCCACGCCTTCTCCCGCCTACCATCACCCCAGAATTCCTCTCAAGACTGACTCCTCTGAAATTCCAAAGCTTCTCTCAGTACAAAGTTCATGACCTTTATTCTAGCGAGCCACTGTAGGATGATTAGCCCTAAGCTCTTTCCAAAGTTATTCCTATGATAGAATCAGAAATGGCAAATTTAGGAAAATATTCTCAAGCTTAAATACTGAACAATATGTACTGGTAAGGTCAGGCTTGGGTAAAATGTCAGAATAACAGTAATCCAGACAACTTTCCTGCTAGTACAAGAAATGGGAGTGTTTTCTACACTCTGCGTTCAAATTTTGTGGTTCTCAGCGTTTCTGTAATCCTCTTTAACGGGACTTACATGACCACAACATTTCATATTTTTTATATTTGGACATGCAACCCATTGTGCATCCTTCAGCCCCTCCTAAAACTGTAAGTAGCTGAGCTGCGAGGGCTGTGGGGCTACGTTTTTATCTGCAGCTGGTAAGCATTAGTTTACTGTTGAGAAAAATGAAGCATCCTTTAAAATAGCCATCTATTGCTGACAGCAAAAGTAGAAAAGACTAGTAAGTCAATGTGGAGAGCATGAAGAACAGAGCAAGAAATAGGGGACAACGTGAGGATAAGAGAAAGTGGGAGGGCAGAGAGGAATCAGAATATCAGACACTAGTTGAAGGGCAGAGCTGAATAAAGTAGGTTGATTAATCTAAGCTGGACTCTGGAGCAAGAGCCACACCACACAGCAAGAGGCGGACGATGGCACAGGAGAGAGACAGAAGCAGCATTGCCTAGAGGTTAAAGGTCAGTTATCTACCAAGTGGGATCCACTCATCAGTCAATCACCTCTTATATTACATGCATTTAATAGCATCGTGGGGGAGCATGTTAGTACATATGATGTAAACGAGTTAGTACATATGATTATTAGAAAGTGCCTGGTGTTGAGTAAATATCCAACAAATACTGTTTCTTTTCTATTATGGAAAGTTAAACATGTTCCATATTTCCATCAGAGAACATTTGCTTATGAGTTATCTTGCCCTGGGATTCTTCTAGTACACACAGAAGCACAAAAGTTATGAGGGAGCTCAGAGGCCAAGCAAGCCGGAAAAGGACAGCAGCCCAGACACTAACAAGCGCTGGGCAAGCCCCAGTGACCTCCCAGCACTGAAAGAGAAGGAATCCATAGCTGCCAATTAGATACAACCATTCTTTTACGTCACTAATGCATTCCATTAATCCACTAATTCATAAGAAACATTGTCAAGCAACTCTTTAAGTCTGCACTTTCTAGTCTTGCCCAGCTTTCTTTCTAGCATCAACTTAAGCCTCTTCCATCAGTCTCACCCTTTTGTAACTGCACCAGGCTAATATTTAACAGGCACTCTTTGAGCTCATGATATTGCCCCTTTGCACTTGCTTGAACTATTGCTCAATCTGGACTTCGTTTTCCTTCTTCAGTCTAAGAAGATACAAATTGGACCTCCCTGGTGGCACAGGGGTTAAGTCTCACAAGCTACCACCAGCCACTGAGTTAGATCCTGGCCAGGGAGCTAACCCACATGGCGCAGCAGACCTCTCCTGTCTCGCCCACTGCTCCCCTCTGCCATATATTTCAGTAGATCTGCCTGTTCTGCTTCCCACTCTGTCTCTGGTGAATCCTCTCACCCCTCCACGCACACCTCTGGCCTACACCCCAGCTCTTGTATGCATAAATAAATAAAATATGTCTTTAAAAAAATACCAATGAATATGCTTTAAGTCCAGCTTAATTGGCTGGGCTGCTTAAAGGTATGTATCTTATGTACTTGATTGCTTTCTAGCCCTGTTGAATTCAGGTAAAGGACAGAATGTATGTAGAAAAAGAATAACATTTAAATTTTATAAAAGAATTAATTTCAGGTGCCTTCCTGGTGGCACAAGAGTTTAGTTAAATCTCAGCACTATCAAGCTATCTTCAGCTACTGCAGCAGGAGTTTGATCCCCGGAGTTTGATCCCCGGCCAGAAAGCTGACCCACATGACGCAGCAGACCTCTCCTGTCTCGCCCGCTGATCCCCTCAACAGTGTATTTCAGTAGATCTGCCTGTTCTACTCCCCACTTTGTCTCTGGTGAATACTCTCAACTTGCCCCCAACACCTCTGGCCTACACCCCAGCTCTTGTGTGCAGAAATAAATAAATCTTATTAAAAAAATCAGAGTTCCTTTAAAATAAATGGCAGTGGGGCACAATTTGACTGATACCTGAGTTTGTGGTCCCTGATTTGCACATCTAAGATCCCAAATAAATGCTATTATTGCATTTTAGCCTCATTGTATTTTTCTCAGTTGACTCTGTTTTGCTTAAACCTTTCAGTTTAACTCTCGCTTCCTTTGCTTACCACTTAAGTTCTGAATTTCATGTGCAATCATCTTCTCTCCTCACTTCCCACTCTGTTTCTGAGTGATCTTCTCTCCTACAATGGCTTCATCTCTGTTGTACTGAGTCCCAAATCTGTGCTGCGGACCTGACTATTCAGCAATGCAGTGGCTGGATACCTCCTCTTGGCTGTGGTGAAGTCAAGTTCAGTGTAGAAAAAACAGAAACCATCATCATTCTCCCCCAAACTGGCTCAAACTACAACTCTTAACCACTGTGCAACCACTAGTACAGGCAGTGCAGTAGAGTGAATAAATTATTTTGCCTTTTCTGAGTAAAATCTCTTTCACTTTTTAAATGTCACCTTCTCTGTGAAGATTTTGACTCAACCCATTATTCCTTTTTATGTACTGAGTTTAAATATAGATGTTATTTTATTCTCTTGCTATGCTTTATTTATGTTGCTTTTTTTAAAATTCAAAATGTGATGGGTTCCCATTTGTCATGATTCAGGGTGTTTTAGTGCTGCTTGTGTTTGAAGGAGCATCCACCTGTAAGGCTTGCTTTTCCTCTTCTAGGCTGGCAAGGGATAGTGGACCAGCCAACACACAATACTACCGTTTGTGCCTAAGGCTGAAGACGGTGGTGGTTTTATAGCATCCTGGGCATTTCACATCCATGAAATAGGAATTGGGGCTCTTCTTGTATTTCCTCTTCTCTCTTTTTTTTTTTTAAGATTTATTTATTTATATATACAAGCTGGGGTACAGGCCAGAGGAGTGGGGCGGCGAGAGGCGTGGGGCGGCGAGAGGCGTGGGGCGGCGAGAGGGCTCGCCAAAGGCAGAGTGGGGAGCAGAACAGGCAGATCAGAAATCCACTGCTGAGGGGAGCAGCGGGCGAGGCAGGAGAGGTCTGCCACACCATGTGGGATTCTCCCTGGCTGGGCGTCGAACTCGCATCGCGCACCGCCGACAGCTCTACAGCGCAGCGCTCAACCGCTGCGCCACCAGGGAGGCCCTCCTCTTCTCTTCTAGAGAGGGATGAAGGAGATCCTTTGTGAGAGGCATGTTCTCATGGGGAGGCCGTCGCTGCCAGAAAGCTATGTTTCTTTTCTTCTAGACCATGGTCAGTAAACTTTTTTGGTAAAGGGCCAGAGAGTAAAAATTTCAGACTTTGCATGCCATCTGGTCTCTGTTAGAACTACTCAACTCTGTGGTTATAGTGTGAAATCAGCCAGAGACAAAACATCAAGGGAAGAGTGTGGCTCTATTCCAATAAAACTTTATTTACCAAAACAGGCAGCAGGCTGAATGTGGCCCATGACTTGGGGTCTGCTGCCCCTGTTCTAGACGCCATTCTTCAAAGATTGCTCAATAGGAATCTAACATTCAGAGACCCTTTTCCCTACAAATTGCTGTAAGAGACCTGAGGATCTAAACATAGATAAGACAGAATTCCCACAGCCAGGTACTCACATGGAAACTGAGCACACATGTTGTGGTCAAGGTGTGGATGAGTCTCTTAAAGCTGTCATTAGCAGAAGCTGAGAAATTTATTGTCTCACAGTTTTTGAGGCAAGAATTCTAAACTTAAAGTGTTGGCAGGATTGGATTCTCCTGAGAGCTGTGAGGAGGAATCTGTCCTATCCGCTCTCCTAGCTTCCTGGGACTTGCCCACCACCTGAGGCTCTCCTGGCTTATACAATAGATACATCACTGGAGTTTGTTGCAGACATCCTTTTTCCCCCCAACAGAAGGAGAATTCTAAAGTCAAAGGACTTGGTTTATTTTAAAACTCATGACTCATGATAAGAATTGCCAGATTATTTTCCAGAAACAGTGAGAACTTCTACCAGCTGAGTATGAGGGCTTTATCTCACCTGAGTCAACATGATGAAACCAAATCCTAAATTTACTACACGGAAAAAGTCAACTTCTTTCTTGTCTTCCATCAGGTATTAGGGGCATTGATTTTTCTTAAATGGAAAACTTCCATTTTGTTATTTAGCATGTTTATTTCAAGATCATCCTTTCAATGTTTACTGAAATGTATCACCTACGTTTCAGAGAAAGACTTTTTTTTGGTCTGTGGGATAAATGCGGGTAGGGTGAGGGTGTGGACCGGCAACTTTGTATTGTATCAGGAGCTATGTAAAGCAGGCAAGTAAAAATCTTGCAGAATAAAGTCCTCCAAAAACAAGGAAGTGATTTTTCATAGACAAGATTCGTAGTCTGGACTTGCAATTAATAAATCATCTACGTATTGCAAAAAGATGCCCTGGTTTAATTGAACCTTCCTGAGATCCCTGGCTAGTATGTCCCCCAAAATAGTTGGGGAGTTCTTAAACCCCTGTGGAAGCACAGTCCAGCAATACTGGAGAGTGCTTTTGGACTTAGGGTCTTGCCATTCAAAAGCAAAAAGCAATTGATCCCGGACATCAACTGGTATACAGAAAAAGGCATCCTTAAGGTCCAATATTGAAAACCAACCAAAATTGCCAGGTATGGCAGTTAACAAGGTGTAGGGATTAGGCACAGTAGGTGTGTATCTCGGACAATTTCATTAATGGCCTTTAAATCTTGAACAAAACAGTACTCGCCTTTATGAGGTTTCTTTACTGGCAAAATTGGAGTATTATCTTTCAAACTAGAACCCTGAAATATGAGACTGCACCCTGACATCCACCTATTTGACCAGCACTATAGAAATGGTGACAAAAATGAAAAGGGGAATTGTTGGGGGAAGGGGTGGGGGGTGGGAAAGGACATCTGCAACAAACTCCACAGATAGGTTTATGGACTCCACCTCAAACCAAGGAGATCCAAGACACAAAGGGCTACTAATCCCTTAATGCCATCATCATCATCATCAAAGAGAGGATTACTGGGAACTGAGGGGTGGAGTTAAGCAGCCAGGTTTGGTATATAACCAGACTTGTGGACCTTGGGGGGCTCTTGGCTTCTCACCAGGATACAGTGTGCCATTGGGGGTTTCCAGATCTGAAGAGATCTGGTAGGACGTATTTGCAGATTTATCTCTCTCTTCTCTTCTCTCTTTTGTCCCTGAGTTATTCATTTTTTATTTCCCTTCCTTTTGTAAATAAACCTTTCATTAACCTTTTTGTGAGTGCCTGCAATTGATCTTATTATAAGTCCTTTTTAAGCGCACGGTGAGAACCCACAGTCAGGCACCCCCCATTGTATATCGGGGTTGCCCTGTAACAGGAGTTAAAGAGCAAAATCAAAACCAAAATCAACATTGCCGTAGTCAAACTCCCCATGGGTCTCTCACCCACATCTGTTTCAATCAGTCTAGGCCAGTGTAGCTTCTTTACATGTGTCTCTGGTCCTTGTGTCTCTTCTGATTCTCCATCCTGCTTCTTTCTTTTTCTTCTGTCTTCTGTGTCCCTCCTCTCTTCTCCAGCTTCTTATCTCTCCTGCTCAGCTCCACCCTCTCTTGGGTGGGGCAGGGAACCTGGAACACACCCTTATCCTGGGGACCACCCTATAACATAAAGGTAGAAAAGTGTTTTGCTTAATCTCTGGCTTTATAGGGCTTGTATTTTAACGCTTACAGTAGTGGAAACTTTTATGAGCTTCTTAACCTCTCAGGCCTTTGGTTTTGTCATCTGCAAAATAGAAATAGTACATAGTCTCAGTATCACGTAGCAGTTAAGAGGATTGAGTTATTAAGTGTAACAGTCTTTACACACATTTTCTCATTTATTTTTTCAGAAAAGCACCATAAAGGTGGCAAATGGCCTGACCTGGTCAATATTAAGCACTCAATGAAATGCCGGTTCTTTTTTCTTACTACCATGTTCACTACAAAGACACAAAAATGTTCATTTTATTATTTATCATAGTGAAAATTTATCAGAAATGAAAAGTTCAGCAATAAGAGGCTGATTAAGTACTGCCGTGTGATAAAATAGGCAGCTGTTTTAAATGTTTTTGAAAAGAAATTAATGAAATGGGGAAAAGTCAATAACTAATTGTTAATGTTAACTGCAAAGTTGAATGTCAGGTATGGATGATCCCAGTGTTGAGATGACATTGTCATGGATGAATAGGTCTTCCCCCAAATCTCCTCTTTAGAGCACTTATCCCTCCCCAGCTGCTGCCAATATCACTGCTCTTAACTCACAGCTGCATCCCTCACTGGGAATTGTTCCTCAACCACAGGAAACACCCATCCAAAATTAGCCCCCTCCAGGGGGCCAAAGATATGCTGATGCCGGGATCCAAAGGCCTGCCCATTTACCTTAATTTGGAACCACACTGAAAAGTTAACCCACTCCAACTCCTCCACACAGTCAGCAGAATCTCACACAGTCAGCAGAATCTCACACAGTCAGCAGAATTTCACTTGCAACTGTATTTGGGGCCAGATTGTCTCTCTACACAGTTCTCCCCTTCCTTCTTCAGGTGTGTCTCCTGAAGGATAGGTCTCCCCAAGATGTCCAGAACAGGCCTTCCCGAGACATGTCACTTTGGCATGTGTTTTATTTTGAGCCTTGGTCAATCAAGTTCCTCCAGTTTCAGGAGAAACTTTTACCACCCCTAAAATACTTAGATGAATGAAGATTGGGCCTCCCCGGTGGCGCAGCGGTTAAGCGCTGCGCTGTGGAGCTGTCGGCAGCGGCAACGCGAGTTCGACACCCGGCCGGGGAGAATCCCACACGGTGCGGTAGACCTCTCCTGCCTCGCCCGCTGCTCCCCTCAGCAGTGTATTTCTGATCTGCCTGTTCTGCTACCCACTTTGTCTCTGATGAACCCTCTCGCCGCCCCACGCCTCTGGCCTGTACCCCAACTTGTATGTATAAATAAAATAAATAAATAAATCTTTAGATGAATGAAGATTGTCAGTATTAGCCAGAACTGGAATTTTTATCAGGAATAAACTTTCTATTGGAGAAAACTATCCACATGGCTGGGCAAACATCCAGTCTTTATCATGAGTCCCTTCCTCCTCTCTCCCTGAAGCCCTAGGTTTCTACCTCATTCCTTAGCTCAAAATGTAAATACTCTCCTTTTGCCCCATTTGATGCCCCATGTAGATTCTCCATAGCTATGTAATTACATTTGTTTTTTTTCTCCTGCTACTCTTTCTAATGTTAATTTGGCTGCTTGACCAGTCCAAGAAGAACCCCAGGGGACATTTCCTCCCCACCCCAATAAGCATTCAGCATGCAGCTCTTGTTTCTGTGTTTCCAGAGAACCTGTTCTAACATATTTTTACATCAAAATATTATGAGGGCCTATCTGAATGACACAATTCTTGGATTTTCCAAATTATCTGTGACGAGTCTGTTAATTGCTTTAAATGAATAAAATGACCCTGTTCTGGAAGAGGTTGGATCCTTCCTATGAACTTCAATGCACAGATTTTTTTATTTTTGCTTCTTAACCTCAGATTTGACTTTTCTTTAAAATATGTAAATGTTTTGATGTAAACGGTATCACTAATAAATCATGATGCTAGATTAAATACACACACACACACACTTTGGAGTATATAGCCTCTCAACAGGGCCATCAACTTGGTTGCTATGGCCTAAAATGTAACACCTCTGAGAATTGTCTTAATATGCAGGCTATTTACTAGTTCCATGAGAAAATCAACCTCCTCGATGTATAATAATACATTGGTATTTTATTTTTTCAATCTTGCCCATCTGCTCACTCAGTCCACTATCCGTTATCCACTATTCAATCTGAATACCACTGAAAGGTTCAGAAGATCCAATTCTTCCTCAAAGGAGTGAGATTTTTTTTTTCTTCATTGAGGATATTCAAAAGAATGTACCAGGCACTCTGACAGCAGTAGTGAAAGAAGGGACTTTAAAACATCTTAAGTGATGATGATATGTGATTGGAATAAGTGCTTAGCCATCTAGATAGCTGCTTGGCAAAGACAATGCTTTAAATATGTCCATTTTGGGTGTTCGTTTAAAATAAAATCCACCATATTACTTTAAAGTCACTTTTATATTAAACCTAATCCTCTAACTATAATGTCATGCGCTGTCTATCAACAGCATAGGTTAAAAAACAACAACAAAACATTCGAAGTAATTCCCAGAGCCAGACTTTGTACTTGTAGGTACAGTACATCTCCCCCGTGGAGAAAGGCCGTACTGTCATGATGAGGATGTCGTTTCTGGAGTCAATGGGTTTGAGAGCAGGGCCTTTGGGTTTACTCTGGGAAAGGTTTCGCCAGAGCTTTCTTCCGGTGGCATGCAGCGAGTTTCTCCGTGAGACAGAGACTTAGTTATACTTAAAGAACAGGTTTATTAGGAAAAGGGACGGGGAAGTACAGGACGCTTGCACAGGCACAAGTGGGCAGAAAGAGCTGCCCCTTTGAGGGGGCAGGTTTGCTGAGAGAGAGGCCTGTATGGTGCAGGTCATTGGCAGGCGGGCCACTGCCCTGCAGAGGGAGAGAGTTGGTGAAGGAAAGCACCTCCATAGGCACAGGTGGGCAGAGAGACAGCTGCCCCGCGTTCTTGCAGGGATGGCACCGATATGGCCCTCTTTCAGTTGGGAGGGGCTCATCTTCGAGGATGGCTCCTCTGTTACTGATCCTGAACAACTCGACCAGAATGTGAAAGGAGACTAGGAGATTCTACAATGGCTCAATCTCCATATCTTTACCTTCCGCTCAGCAGTCTGATACCTACTGGGCCTTATGCTCTGTAACCTAGGCGCTGGCGCCTAGGGACCCCATTATCATTGTGCTAATGGCTATGTTGATTCCTTCTACCCCACCTCCTTGGGTGGGTCTGGTTCTATCCTTATTTTAAGTTATATTTCCTCCATCAGTATGACCAGGAAAAGCCAGCAAGATCCCTAGAAAAGAAATAGTTTGTGAAAAACTCCTGCCCAAACAGTACAGAGTACCCTCAGATAAACATTACTTTTACAACTGATAAGTGGGGAAAGAACGAACAAAGCTTTGGCTTTATAAATTTGTATCATCAGCTTTACTTTTGTGAAGTTGTCCAATGTTCCTGCATCAGTTATTTTCATCAGAAACATCAAGTGCAGCCTGATCTAAAACTGGGGTCCAGGCAAAAGACTTTCCATATTTAGAAAAAAGACACTGCATAGACTCTATGGAAATGGCTTGTTTTCAAAACAATAATCTTTCTAATGATCCTAATTCTGGACGTAAGAAAGTCTTCATGCAGAAAGATATCAATCATAGTGCTATTATTTGTTAATAACAATGGGAATAAACTAAATCAACACTAGAAAAATGGCTGAGAAAACTGCTATCTCACTTGACTAATGTTTCCGAAAACTTTGATATTAAGGAAAAAATAGTCACAGCGTTAAATGAACAAAGCAGGATATAGGGTTTTATGTCTGATGTCATGTTAACAACATAAAAATGCTCAGTAGATAAGCCATGTGAGTTAACCAGAAGCAGAAACAATGAAAAGTCACCAGTGATGTCTCAAAGTAGTGAGGTTTCATGTGATTTTTCCCCTTCCTCATAACTAGTCTGCATGTTACTGACTTTCTATAATAGAGCAAAGATTATAAACATCACATTATAAAAATAGGACAGAAGGAAGAGAGTAGCTATCCCTTTACTTCAGTTTCCTATTTTTTCTAACACATTTATTGAAAAAAAAATAAGTTTATTTCCACTCTTTACCATAAAATTCACCCCTTTCACTCTGTTTCCAAGGTGAACTCATACACCAGACTATGAGGACAAGGACAGATCACCGGCAATAAGACAAATGAACCTAAAGAACACATTACAATAATGGTGAAAGGGCAACCACAATGATAATTTGTATTAGGATAATAATTTGAAATGTTAGCCCGTGTGATTTTCTTGTATTTCTTTTCACTAGACCTTTCTTCCATTCGGTCAGCTGTGTTTTCTGAGTGACTTGTTCAGAAAGTAGAGAAAACCACAAGTCTATTCTTGGCCTGGATTTTAAAGCCCAAAGCCTCTGAGGAGCTAGAAGAATTGGGGCATGAAATAAGTGAGAGGCTGCTGGCCCTCAAGATTAGAAAGCGTTGCCCAGACAGGGATGCTCTGAAAGGTGGGAGCACTTGTATGAGGATGACTCCTCAGCAGTGGGTTGCAAACTGGCCACCTCCCAGATGGTATGGGGGTGGGAGGGGAAAGGCCACAAACCCACACAGGCAAACTTGAGGGCATTTTGCCCACCTCCCAGGTAGAGCCACGGAGGTCACAAGATACCAGAGTAGAAAAGGGAGTATGGCACATGTTGGCAGATGGAGGCAACCCACAGCGGCTACTGGTGTGACCGGGCTGATTCCAAAGTCCGGTAAAGTTGGTGCCCCTTGGAGGAGGTTTGCTGATAAGAATAAATAGCCCAGGGGAAAATGTTAAGTTCTGCAGTTTGGGGTGGAGATTCTGATGAAAAATAAAAGGGACTGAAAGAGAAGGGGAATTTAGTCGCCATGTCAGTAGGAAAAGAAGAAGCAGTCGCCATGATGTAGGAATAGAGGAATCAGTCGACATGATGTAGGAAAAGAATAAGCAGTTGCCAGTATGTAGGAAAAGAAGAAAGAGCGGCAGGAAATGTAGCTGCCAAGATTGAGAGTTTGAAAATTAGACGCCAGAAGTTTTTGAGCCACCAAGATATAGTTTTGGACTGAGCGTTTTTGGAATCTTCAGTGACTTTGGGGCCAGCGACCTTGGAGGCTTTACAAGTAGCCAAGAGACGAAATCTGCTCCCGGTTTTGTTTTTACTGCAGCCGAAGGAAGAAGGCAGATGCCCGAAGCGGGCTCCTTCCTAAAATGCATGAGTGCAGTCTGTTGGGCCGTCTGGCCACTGTAGTTGCTGTTTGCAGTGTTGTTGGCCTGGGGCTGTGCTTGGGCACCATGGCAGTTCCGGGAGCATCTCCGGTTGTGTTCTGTGTCATCCTCGTGAGCTGGAACCTGGCCTACAGTCTGATTGTTGCACATCTGCAGAAGCAGGAAGACACCATTTTGGAAACGTGGCCTATTGTTTGGAGGAGGAGCTCCACATCAGCAGTGGCAGGAAGACGCCACCTTTGTTACTTTTCTGGGACTTAAAGGATTGGACATTGCTTTAAGTAAGGTAAACGGCCATATGTTGACTTCAGTAATTCTTCGCTTTTCCCTGTTTGTTAAACAAATCCCATTGTTTTTGTTCCCTAAGCCTGAGTAGTCTTGCAATTGTGTGCTCGGGGGCAGAACCAAGATGGTGACCGGTAAGCAATTTGGGCACTGCCTTTGGCCAATTTTGAAGCCCCCTTTGCCTGGTATCACTGGGTTCTCACGCCAGAGGGCGACAGAAGGGAAGTTCAAGTCCTGTGTGCCTAAGAGCAGCTCAGAAGGACTCGATTCTACTCAGTTCCAGCCACCCAGAAGGATTTGCAGGAGAGAGTCAACCTTCATGCTTTAGAAAACCCATGAGTGGTCCAGGGCCTTCCAAGTCTCAGACCTTCTGTGTCCACAGAGATACAGCCCCTGCCCTCTTAAACTAGCAGAGAGAGCCATCCAGCTCGAAAGGGCCCTGAAATCAGAACATAAAGGACCCAGCAATAATCTGTTCAACCTGCTAATGACCAAGCCCCCACAGAATGGATATCTCAGCAGCTACTGGCACCAATTAAAAATGATGCTTGACAAATGTAGTGCCCCCCAGTCTAAATGGTGGCCAGGAACTAAGCCCCAAGGAACTCTAGTGTAATCATGGTGGGGGGAGGGGGATGCACTTGCTGAAATTTAATTTCCAATACCTAAAAGGAGTGGGAGTTCAAATGAGAGAGAAGTTATTTCATTAATACCAACAAGCCATGGATTGTAAAAGGCATCATTAATTTGTGAGCCACCAAGAAAGATAGCACCAATTAATCTATGAAACAATCTATGCTTTCTCATCATTTCGAATTTCTATTTTATACTTGCCGAAAAAGCACTTTAGACCTGTTAGGACACAGGCTTTTATTATATATCACTCTTGTGTATATATAAAAAGAAAAATAAATTGATGATGAAAGTATCTTCACACTCAGAGGCTAAGTCTTCTGAATCAATGTTCACATTTTTTGCACAGTATTATCCTTTACATTAATGATGAAACATTTCTTACAAGTGCTACCACCACAATAGTGCCAGATTTTCTTCCAATATATTGCCACCTGTTCTAAAAGTTTCAATGTAGGTGTATTCTCACTTAGCATGTACTAACTGGTAATGCCTTTTTACAGAACTCACAAACAAAATACATCCATTTCATATGCTTGTGATAATCTACTATCACCTTGTAAGAAGTTGGTGCTTTGCAGTCATTACTCAAAAAAAAAAAAAAAAAAATTCCTTACTAATATAGTTACACCCCCTGCTCTGTTTCCAGTCTTTTCTGTTCACTATAACTTTTCGTATCAATACTAAAACTCTGGGTGATCTTTCTGAAAACACTGCAAACAGTGACTAAACTTGACTTGGGGATAACCAACAATGCTTATGATTCACCTGAAGGGACAATAATAATATAACTAGCTATGACCGAGGTCACACAGGCAGGGCCATGCCAGTTATGTCAGTACTGTCACCTGGCCAATAGCAAGTCAAAGATGCCATCAAAGATCCTGATTTCAGAGATATTAACAATTGAAATGGTATGTATTCAAATTAATGAAACATGGTGATTTGAGTTAAAGACATGTTCCAAAGTACATATCTGACATGTCTGAACTTGTAAAATAAAGGTGTGTCCTCCCCCCATGGCAATGAAAGACGACGCTGTCAATTTAAAGGCATCCTGCAGGCTGACCACTTGGATACGTCCAAAGCCCATGGCCTAACGCAGCCTCCTGGTGTCTGACAGGAACTGATCAAGCAGGAACAACTGTGCTGCTGACACGAAGAGGGAGGTTTTATGGTTTCACAGAGGAAATGTCACAGCATCCACTTTGCATCCCTGAGTGTCCATTTTCAGCCTGATCCTGAATGAGACAGTGCATCTCCTGACAAAGAGCAGAATATTACCTCGCCTTAATGGCATGGCTATAGTGCTAGAACACAAAAAACAAAACTGAAATGATGGCAAAGGGAGTATAGACAGTTTAGAACTTAGCCTTAGGAGTCTAATGGACATGGTTTGAGTCCCACACTGCGCTCATCATCATCATCATCATCGTCATTACATCATTTAAACTCTGCGTAGCAGAGGCTAGCTAGCTATTTTTTTTTTAAGATTTATTTATTTACACATACAAGAGTTGGTGTAGGCCAGAGGTGTGGGGAAGGGGGGAGGTGAGAGGATTCACCAGAGACAGAGTGGGGAGCAGAACAGGTGGATTGACTGAAATACATTTCTGAGGGGAGCAGTGGGCAAGACAGGAGAGGTCTGCTGTGCCATGTGGGAAGCTCCCTGGCTGGGGAGTGGCAGCATATAGCTTCATAGTGCTGTGCTTAACCCATTGCACCACCAGAGAGGCCCTTATTTTCTTTTTTTTTTTTAATTTTTTTTTTTTTTTAATACATACAAGAACTGGGATGTAGGCCAGAGGTTTAGGGGCTGAGAGGATTCACCAGAGATAGAGTAGGGAGCAGAACAGGCAGATAGACTGAAATACACTGCTGAGGGGAGCAGCGGACAAAACATGAGAGTCTGCTGCGCCATGTGGGAAGCTCCTTGGCCAGGGATCGAATTCATGCCGCCATGGGTGGCGATAGCTTGATAGTGCTGAGACTTTAACCCCTGTGCCACCAGGGAGGCCCACATAATTAATTTTTTGACCAGTAGAAATTGAGAAGGATAGACCTTTCTAAGCCTGGAGTCTAAACCCTTCTGTGTGATCCTCCACACACTCTCTCTTTCCTTTTATCAGCTGCCCATCAGATTTATAGAAACAAAGGAGGGATTCTGACATCTCTGTCTGGAAGGAGCCCAAATCCCTCAATAAGTGTGTTGAGTAGATACCGCTGACCACCAAACTATGTAGGCAGCAACATGAGCAAAAAATAAGTCATTGCATGTTACAGCTGTTATCCCACTCTCTTGAGTCCAGTCTGTATGCCTCAGCCTCCCCATCCATGGCAAATATTAAATTAGGTACTTTAAAGAGGTGGCAATATACCTTCCACGAAGTAAGTGCTAAATATACAGTGGCTCTGTTATATTGTGGATATTGTCATCGTTACTGCCTAGGCAAAGACCCTTAGCTACAGAATTCTAACAGGCAGGAGGCTTTGGGCAGCATATAGTAGAGGAAGTAAAACTTCTACAAATACCAACTGATATACACTGCATTTAAAGTGAAATGTGAGGATTCACATTTTAGGGGACTGAAAATAATCTGCAAATAGTAATAAAAACCCTGAAACAAGGAAGTAACTGATTCCCCAGGAGGTAGAGGAGGTTAAGGACCAGTAGCAGACTCAGGAGGTCAGCAAAAGCTGGGAGAAAGAAATGGAGCTCAGACCAGAACAGAAACTGCTCCCTGGGCTACACTGGACAATGGTTCTCAGTAGTTCCTCAGAGAGAAGGAAGTGGTTATTATCAAAATTCTAAGGTTAATAGAGAATGAAATAATGTAATTCTTCCTTAATAGCACATCAGTCATCCATTTCATTCTTTTATTGTTCTGTGAAGTCCCCAGTTAGTAGACCTCTCCAGGGATTGCTACTGGGTCACACCCCTACCTGAACTTTGGAGTCAGATCTACAAGTGAAGTGACCCTTCTTCAAATGTTGCTTTCATAAGCTCTACTTCAAATATTTTTTAATTATTTTTAAAGATTTATTTATGCATACAAGAAATGGTGTACAGGCCAGAGGTGGTGTGGGTGAGTGACAGGATTCACCAGAGACAGAATGGGAAGCAGAATAGGCAGATCTACTGCACTACACTGCTGAAGGGAGCAGCAGGTGAAACAGGAGAGGTCTGCTGTGCCACGTGGGTTAGCTCCCTGGCCAGGGATCAAACTTGTGCAGCAGTGGCTGCTTATAGTTTCATAATGCTGAAACTTAACCCCTTGTGTCACCAGGGAGCATCCTTCAAATAACAACTTTCAAATGACATATGAAAGAGAATGGATCCTAAGTATTCTTAGTGGACATAAGCAAAGATAGTAACAATGAAGTCAAGTGTCAACAACATTTCACAGCCTGTACACAGATTACATCGTTACACTGTACACCTTAAAAAATCATGCTGTACAAACCAAATATATACTATTGATTAGCTGTATTTCTAGCTGTGTGTGTAATATATGCTACTGTCATTTGAGAATTTCCCCAGTAAGTCTTATTCATTCACTAAGAAACATTTATTGAGCACCTATTATGTGTCAGGCACCATATTAGCTACTGGATAATAAACAATAGCAAAACAAATACTGTTCCTGCCCTGTTCTTCTGGCTTAGGAAGCAAGGGAGAGTAGCAACAAGAAACAGGTGAACACATAAATGTATACTTTTCTAGCTCTGAAAGTGAAGGAAAATTCATGATCTTGAAGCATAGACCTTCCTAAAGATATTCAGAGTAGGTTCTTCCTAACAAGTATCACTTGGAGTAGGGAGCTAAGGTCAGTTGAAACACTGTGCGTTTCAAGAGAAACTGTTATCATTACCTTAACTACCTAGAAGAATGAATATCACCTAGATTTAATGTCATCTCCAGAAGTAACCTCTTTATCAGAGAAACCTATCTATGTCAGGACAAATATCTAGAGCATCTGGTTTTATCCTGAGTCCCCCCCTCCTCCTCACGTATATCCCCTTCCACTCATCCCTTAGCTGAAGACTAAAATCCCTCAGTCTGTTTCATTTATTCTATAATTTACACCATGTGGAATATCCATACATATGAAATTAATTTGGGGTTTTTTTCCCCTATTCATCTGTCTCATGTTAATTTGATTGCTGGACCAACACAAGAAGAACCCAAAGGGGTAGGGGAAACTTTATTCTCAGCCCCTATCATTTTTCAATGGGGG
Source organism: Scalopus aquaticus (assembly GCA_004024925.1). NCBI lineage: Eukaryota > Metazoa > Chordata > Mammalia > Eulipotyphla > Talpidae > Scalopus > Scalopus aquaticus. The sequence goes on from PVIJ01010592.1 coordinate 33,440, forward strand.
GAAAACAAAAGAACTCCATTTAGAGAGATCATCCAGAAAAACCTGCCAAGGAGATAATAATTAAAGCATATTGGTATATGCATTGATCCCTCAATAGACTGAAAATGCCGTCAACACTTGTGTCCCATGGCATCTGGCAATGTCCCGGTGCAGAATAGGTGTTCCTTAAACTCACTGCTGATGTGGCTGCCCTTTTCTTTTCAGAGAGCATCTGCCAGAATCTGAATTCTGACTTCTTTTTTTATTTCTCGCCTCTCACCCACCCCAAAGATTGAATTCCACTTGGTGAGGGGGGTGGGCGGGGGGAAGTGATGGCCATGGTTTCCTTTGGTCTTTTTCTTTTGCAAGAGTTATCCCTGTGACCTCTCAGGCAAGCTTGATCTTTGTGGTTTCAAAAAAGCTAGCGGATGTTCGGGAAAAGACTCTATAACTGCCCTTTCTCCAGCACCAGTCTTTGATGGTGGCTCAGACAGCCCCAGATGGTTTTCAGGGTTGACTCCTCTTTAGGAGCACTGTTAATGGCTTCATCTTTTTTTAATTCATGCTCCTAAAATAAACACAGAGTCACAGTCATTAGTAAAGGGAAAAATGAAACAGTAATAACGCTCCAGAGACACCAAAAGTATTATGAAAAGGAAGTGTTTAAATGGAAAATACCCAGCTTCGGAAAGAAACAACAGGCATCTGACCTTAAGTATGAAACCCCGTTAAGGGACTGAAATAAGACGGGGTTGAAGTAAGAAATGGTGAGAAACTCTTTTGCCATTGATGAATCCAAATTTGCACTGGGATTTGAAATTTTCCATGCTCTTGTATTTCATCAGCTGCTTTGAGTTACTTTTAAAGAAACACATTTTTAATGAGAAATTTTTGACAGAGAATGCAATGCAGATGTAATTCTTTGGAATGATTATTTACTTGGTTGATGACTTTTTTTTCACAGTACCCATTTGCAATTAAATAAAATATAATTAAAACTCTAACTTCACTCAAAATTACTGTCCCATGGGTCACCTCCAAAGATCCTTCAAATGTCTTTGTAGAAAGTATCTCTTATCAGAGATGCAACAAAATCTTAGATTTCCTAATTTAGAGTCATAAATTGATAATATGCAGAAGACTTTTAGTTGATTAGGAATTTATTAAAATGAAATAAAATCCAAGTCTATAGACCATAGGATAACTTAATCTCTGGGGGGTGCGGGGGGGTGGGGAAGGTCAGATTTCTTTGACATTTCTGTACAAATTACAAACACATCAAGGAATTTAGTGACACATATGTTACAAGCACAGACCAACACACTTCTCCCAGGGCAGACAGAAAACCCCCATCCTCATTTAGCCAAGACATCAATATAGCTTTCCGAATTTCTTCCGGGGACGGATGGCCTCCCCTCCCCCATTAGCCCATTATTCCCCTACCCCCAACCCCCTCCAGCATTCCCACTTGCCAAAGGCCTCTTGCCCCTTCCAACAACACAAGCAAGCCACTTCCAAGGATAATTCAGACTGCTGCTTTTCCTGGCCTACTTACATCTCGTGTAATTTCTTATCGGCTCCCTTCTTGTTGTCTTTTCATTAGAGCACAATATTCTCTGTCTTCGCTGACTTCTACTCCCTCCACACTCCAAAGCTCAACAACATGTTGCTCTGAGTAAATATTCCTGAAAGTTAAAATTGTTCTCCTTCCTGCTCATGAAACCCCGAGGCTCGCTTGGCCTGCCTCAGGGCATTACAGGATTCAGTCTCAACTGACCTTCCTGGCGCTACATGCATCTCCTCCTTTCATATATCCTGTTAAAGGGTAAACTGAGGCATGCTATAAATTGTTAGTTTACTTGAGCAAAAATTGTTCTGAATTGGGCAATGCCAAGCAAGAAGTAGTCAGGAGCTCTCCACCAACATGAGCTCTGGGAAAGAGTTTTATAGAGAAATGGCAAAACCAATGAAAGGAAATTATAAGTTTTTTTTAACCTAAAACTTAGTTGGCTGTTTGTGATCATCAGACCTCAGGTTTCAATTTCACAACCTTAAGGCACTTACAGACTTAGATTTTGATTTGCTTGAGTGGGACATCATAATACTAGAGCCACCTCAGTCTAATGTGTCCTTGTTTAATTAATCTAGCAACCCCTAGCTGCCCAGCGAAATTGAGTTTCCTTAGCTTTGTGTACACGTCTCATTCTTGACCCTTTCCACATCTTCAATTGTGTGATTTTTTTTTCCACAAGGAATATCATTCCTCTCATGTCTGCGTTTCCAAATTCTGTCTACCTTTGAAGTCCCAATTCCAGAAAAGTTGCTTTGTGAGTTGGGCCTTGAGGGATGACCACAGGCTCTATAGGAATCCTAACGTGTTCAGAAAGTTTCTCGTGCTGATATTATCGCATTCAAGCCTTCCCATTCTCCACCTAACTGAAATAAATAATATTGTCCTACTATTTCCATTCTCTACAATTAATTTATACCTTTTTTTCTTTTGTTTACCAAAGAATTGCACTGGGAATTGAGTGGTACTATCACCATGAGGAATTTTTCTGCAGTTGTAAGTGGACATGCAGGAGATAGTCTACCCAGCATCATTTGTAAGTAATCATGACTTTCAAGCATTGGGTGAGACCTCCTTGAGGTGATAGAAGATGGCCAGACTTGTGGGTATGAATGTGAAGAGCTCTCAGTGCTATTGATTAACCTCAAATCCTCAACCTCTGGACATTACCAGCCTGCACCAAGAAATAAATGCTACAGTTCTCCAGGCTTCCTTTGAGGGGGCAAATTAAGAACAACTGATTGGTGATAAAGATAGAGTTTTAAAGGTTCCGTTGCCAACATAAAGGTGGATATTAATTTTGTCAATGTTCTGATTACAAAGACTCTCAGGCTAACAAATACAAAGGATGGGTAGCATGAGAAAACATAGGCACTCACAGAAACCTAAGAACAGGAAATTATAGCACATCCTGGTGTCTCAGGAGAACTAGTCAGGGAACCATCAGGAACCAAGATCACTTTATTTCTTAGGATTTATTTGCTGTTCACAGCACATCTTTTTTTTCTTTTTGCCATCCATTGTCCTATGTTTCTTCAAAGTTTCTCCTCTCTCACTATTTTAATTTGTACTTGGCTTCTAAGACCTCTCTTGTTCCAACTTGACCTGTGGTCTTCACATTCATTCCCTAACTGACTCCATCTCTTAGTGCCCCAATTCTACCTTACCCAGAAGACAATGTGACTCATCCAAAAAAATTTTGAACAAAGTCACCAAAGAGCCTAAGTTGGGTGCCCACCGTGTGTGTGTGTGTGTGTGTGTGTGTGTGTGTGTGAGAGAGAGAGAGAGAGAGAGAGAGAGAGAGAGAGAGAGAGGGAGGGAGATGATGGAGTAGTGATAACGGAGGAAAATAACACACTAGCTGTGATTATTCTGTCTGAGCAGCTACTCCTCTTAGAAGGAAGTTGTGGTTAGAGCAGGTTCAGTTGGTTCACTGGTTCAATTGGTAAAGGTACTGGGTGTCTTGAGTGTGGCAGCCTGAGGGTCATATCAGAGTTTCCTAGATCTCCCTTCATTGAGTATATTTGGGTAATGAGAACACCCTGAACACTGCTTCACAATTTGGGAACTTATCTACTAGGTTTCAGCCTGTTACCTTATTCTGTAGTTAAAGATTTAGGAAGAAGTTAACCATTATTATGATTAAAGATGGTACTTTAACCCCTCCCCCATAATTCATTAGAAAGATCCAGGATGTTCCTTGTGGAAATAATTGTGAACATAGGAAATAATTGGGCCCATTTGCCAGTGCTTACAATTATTTGCCCATAATTGGAAATCCTGAGACTTGCTTCTATGGGTTTAGCATTAGGAAAATTGCCAAATATGAATTATTTCAGAATCAAATCTCTTACTCAAAAAAAAAAAAAAAGAAAAACAAAGTGAGGAGGGGGCACAGAAGCTGCGTTGGAGAAAGTCTTAATTCAGCCACTACATACTCCTTTGGCATGTTAGACCAGTAAGGAGAAAACTTACCATGTCTGTACCTGGTTGTTCTGTTTGGTTAAAAGCCAAGGTCCTGGTTTCCATCCTGTTTTCCAGTTGGCTTCATCTTGTTCAGTGACTACAGCCTGTACCTGACAACCTGACCAGAAAGCTAACTCTGCAGGCTGTTGTAGTCTTTCGGCACAGGTCAGGTTTTTGGAGAGTGATGAAGATGTATTGCCATGACTAAAGAAAACAACTAGGAAAAAAAAAAACCACACACGCGCCAGTCCATTCATCTTGACATCTTCACTGCCAGGACGCAGCTTATCACTGTCAGGGTCTTGATGTTCATCCTGTCCCCCAATGACAGTTAGAAGACAATGAAACAACTTCAAAGAGAAAAGGATGAAAATTAGGAGACGTTTATTTTTAAATCATCAAGGAAAAATTGACCTTCTGAATAAAGGCCAATATCTAATTTATTAAAAATTGCTTTGTAATCTAGAAATACGAGGACCAAAGGGGCATAGTACAAATAAGATAAAGAATGTCTCTATAAAACCAACAGCAAATATCATTTGCCTGGTAAAAGACTGAATCCTAGTAACATTGGAAATGGGATGAGAATTCTCTCTCTCCCTCCTCTCTCTCTCTCTTTCTCTCTCTCCCCAACCTCTCTCTCTCTCTCTCTCTCTCTCTCTCTCTCTCTCTCTCTCTCTCTCTCTCTCTCTCTCTCTCTCTCTCTCTCTCTCTTATTTACTTATTTTTTAATTGAGGTAACATTGGTTTACAACACTGCATTTTACATAGGGGAATTGGTTCACACCTTCTCAGATGTGTATCACCACAACACACCTACCATCAAAGCACACAGAGCCTTTACCACAGACCATTGGGCCGCTTCTCCCCTTTGTTCCCACCCCCCACTATTCTTTCCCTTCTAGTAGCCTCAATCTACAATCATATTTTTAAAGTTATTTTGATTTGTTTTTTTCAGTTCCTTTGTTTTCTCTGTATTCTTCATTTGAGTGAAAACATCCAGTATTTGTCTTTCTCCTTCTGAATTATTTCCTTAACGTAATTCCTCCCAATTGCATCTAAGTAAGAATTCACCTTTTTGTATAGCGGAGTAGTATTCCATCATATATATACCACATCTTCTAATCCTCTTATCTGTCCTTGGACACTTAGGTTGTTTCCATAACCTGGCTATTGTAAATAGTGCTACAATGAATATAGGAATGTGTATAACCCTTCAAATTAGTGGTTTTTCATTCTTCTGGTGGATCACTAAGAGTGGAATTGCTAGTCAAGTGATATATTTACTTATAATATTTTGAGTAAGTTCCAAACTGTTTTCCATAGGAGCTGAAACAATCTATATTCCCAACAGTCTATGAAGTTTACTTTTTCTCCACAACCATGTCAGCACTTGCAGTTGCTGGCTTTTTTTATATGGGTCATTCCATGGGAGTGAGGTAGTGAGCAATGCCCTCTGTCACCAACCGCATTTAACATTTAGCACTTATAATCAATGGAATAGGGAATGAAAAAAAAGATGTAGCTTTTAGAAAAGAGAAATGACCATTGTTTATATATACACTCAAAACAAAAAAAAACTATCAGCCGGAAAAAGAAAATTTGACAGGGATGAAAGTTATAAAAGTAGGCATAAATCTTTTTCTTAAATATAGCAGCAAATTTATTGGAATTGATCAAGATGAGACTGAACACAGATGACTGCTGACCTTTCACTCAAATTTTTAACATAGGTTAGGAGCATATACGGCAGAACCTATAGAAAACACAACATTAATGTGGAAATACTGAAAACATTCCCATTAAATAAAAAATGACCAGAAAACATGCTATCACTGCAATTATTAAATATTTTACTAGCAAAATTAAATAATTAAATAAGACAGGAAATTTAAAGAAACAAACAGGAAAGAAAAAGCTATATGATCATTACATGCTTGTCTACCTAAAACCTAGCAATTTTGGGTACAAATATGAAAGTTGAAATGGCTAGAATAACATAGATGCACAAATTTATCAAAATCTCTGATTAGATGAAATCAATTAGAAAATTATAAATAAAAAAAAGGCACTGTTCATAATAAGAACACTGAAAAAACAAACAAGAAATATTCAGGAACAATAAAAGGAAGATAAAAGGAAGTCTAAATAAATGGAGAAGTGCCCTTGTTTTAAATAGGAACTTACAATATTTTTTAAGTTAATAAAAATTCCAACAAAAACTTTTCTGGAACTTGACAAACTGACTCTAAATTCCATAGTAAAGAAAATGAATGAGAGAAGTCAAGACTTTTTTTTTTTAAATAATAGTGAGGGATAACTTGATGGATGCTAAAAAGCTAAGGTAAAATATATCAGTATTGGCTGCTGAATAGGGAGATGACTCTGAAACACAATATTCAAAAATGTTATGTGCATACGAGAATTTAAAGTACCAAAAGGGAGACATTTCAAATCAATGGGGAAAAAACAGTCATGATATTGTGAAAAAGTCATATTTATTATATCTGTCTCTTCTCATCTTAAAAATATGAAAAAATGAAATTTCAATTTGGGAAAAAAAAACAGACACTATCTTTGCATAATCTTATGAGTGTTTAATGTGGGACAGAAAATCCAGAAGCCAAAACAAAAACAACGGATTTTGACTATATAAAATTTTAAATGTCTACACTAATAAACAGCATAAAAATGTTAAAAGACATTCAACAGGCCACAAGAACACACAATCAACATCAGATTACTATTCATAATTCAGAAAGAACAAATAAATAGGGAAAAGAGAGAGGAATCAACTAAAAATAGGCAAAAATTAGAACAAACTTGTCACTTAAAAAGAAATGCAAGTGGACAATAAACATAAGATGCACTCAACGTCACTGGGAGTCAACTAAAAATAATAAAAGTATTTTTTTCCTTCAGATAGAATGAATATAAACATTAAGCTAGAATGAATTATTGGCATCCAGTATCAACAACGCTATGAAGAAAACTTACTACTGGAAGTAAAAAAATGTTTAGTTTTTTTTTCTTGTTGTTGTTTTTTTTTGTTAAGGTAACATTGACTTACGACACTGTATAAGATTCAAAACTGCAGAATCCCACCTCTTCAGATGTATGTTCCCACACCACACCCACCACCAACGCACCCATAGTCCTCCACCACAGTCCTTTGTGCCCCTCCCACTTTTGCTTTTCATATTACCCTTTCTCTACCAGTAGCCTGTTTTACAGTCAGAATTCCAGGGTTTGGTTTTGGTGTGGTTTTGTCTGACTGTTTTGTTTCTCTGTATTCCACGTATGAGTGAAACCGTCTGGTATTTGCCTTTCTTATCAGGTTTATTACATTTACATAATCCCCTCCAGTTCCATTCATGTTGCTGCAAATGGCAAGATTTTGTCTTTTTCAAGTAATTTAGTATTCCATTGTGTATATATGCCAGTCTTCTTAATTCACTAATCTATCCTTGACCACTTAGTTGGTTACTGTATACAATGCTGCAATGAATATGGGAGTGCATACGTTCCTTCTGATTTGTGTTTTTTACATTCTTTGGGTAGACACCTAGGAGTGGAATTGCTGAGCCATAGTTTAAATATGCATAAAATTGAGAAAATAGTGTAGTGAACTCTTTGTGCACTCATTACCACACTTACTTTCTCTTTGCACGTAACAAATTACTCAAAAACTTAGTGACTTATCGCAATGAATATTTATTATTGTATATTGTTTTAATGGGTCATACATCCAAGAGTAGATTAGCTATGTGGATTTGGCTCAGTCTGGAACTGTGGTTATCTGAAGACTCATAAGGGCTTGAAGATCTGCTTCCAGGGTGGGTGACTCACAGGCCCCACAAGTTCATGCTAATTGTTTGTAAGAGGTCTTAGTGTCTTTCCATGTGACTCTCTCCATAGAGTGCTTAAGTGTCCTCATGACATGTTAACTGTCTTCCTTCAAAGTGAGTGACATTAGAGACAATAAAGAATAAACTGTATTTGTGGCCTAACTTTGGAAGTCCACATCTTGTGTATACAGAAGTCAAGCTTATGCCAAGTGGAAGGAGACTACACAAGAGCTGAAATGTACTGAGGTGGGTAAATGGGGGCCATCTTGGATGTTTTCTACTCAAGCATTCATAGTGAATCATGTTTCACCTACCTCCCCCATACCCTTTAGATTGCTTTGAAACAAATCATTAACCTTATATCATTAATAAATAATTCAATAGATATCTCTGAAAATAAGCACTCATACTATTTTTACATCTAAAACAATAACCAATTCTTTCTTAATAGGATCTGAAATCCAGTCAGAAAATTTTAACTGTTTTGCACATTCATACAGAAAAGTGCATATGATGTGCATTTATTTATTTTATAATTGGTTTATTTGAGTCACAATCCTACTAAGGCTACACGTAAAAATTAGTTGACATAACTATTGGTTCTCATTGTGTGGTATCGTTCTCCCCCTTTTAAAGGATTACATTTATTTGTTGAAGAAAACAGTTTTGTTTTGTTCTACAAACTGCTTTTTGAGGATAGTAGTGTAATTGAAGGAGTGTTTTTTTCCCTGCCTGTATTTCTCACAGAGATATAAATACTTAAGAGGCCATGAGAGAAAGAGGGCTTCTATTTAGCCATTTTTACTGAATGACCTAGTTTTAAGATCGGTATTTGACTGAAACTAAAAACTATCACAGAATAATATTTTGGCATGGGAGTACAAATTTTAGTTCTTATTTTTAAATGTAATTATTATTATTGTCTTGTTCTTTTAAAACTGAGTAAATTTAAAACCTTTTGCATCATTCCTTAGTTCTGTCTCTCCTGGACTTCTCCTATGGTCAAGCATCTGCACAATCATTGTATTGAGTCATTTGCTTTCAGTTACAGTCAGAGGAGGGGGAAGTTATTTTGGGGTATCCCATACTTCCCTAATACTTTCTTCTTTGCCATATATCCTTTCAATTACCTCTTGGGTTTGCACTAAAGGTAACTTATTGTTGTGTATACAGCCATTGGAGAGCTTTCTATTTGTGAAATTTGGAGGCAGCCAGGTTGGCATTTTCCATTTAATTTATCCTTGCAAGGGAGGACAGGATTCTTAAATAGGACTTTCCTTGAAAGACACATATATGTCTAATGCAATTAAATACCTGCATGTTACATTCTGTTCTTTTTTTTTAAGATTGATTTATTTATGCGTACAACTGGGGTGTAGGCCAGAGGTGGGGGGGGTGCGTGGAATGAGAGGATTCACCAGAGACAGAGTGGGGAGCAGAACAGGCAGACTGACTGAAATACACTGCTGAGGGGAGCAGCTGGCGAGGAAGAGAAGTCTGCTGGGCCATGTGGGAAGCTCCCTGGCTGGGGATCAAACTCGGATTGAATTTGTGCTGCAGTGACTGCTGATAGCTTCATAGAGCTGAGACTTAACCCCTTGCACCACCAGGGAAGCCCTGAATGTTACATATAGTTCGTAAAAGTGGTTTTATTTATTTTCACAAATATTGTACCAGAAATCCTACAGACTAAAATGATGATATCTTATCTTTACTATTTGACCTGTGCTATTATTATTTAAAGTATTATTTAAAACATTACAAACATTTTCTGGTTCAAAGGATGTCATATTCTTGATAACGATACTTAGCAAATATACTGCCTGCTAATATTTCTATAAATAGATCTACTTCCTTATTTAATATTTGAAAGCCTTTAACAATAATTTGTAACATGAAAGTTTTCACAATTTTTGTTAATTATTTAACACTGCACTATACTCTTGTAGTAACACATATTTTTCAACTAATTGGTAGGGTTTCTGTATATACAACACTCAACATCTTCCTTCCAAGTTACATCTTGAATGTTTGTTTACATTTGAAAATGACTATTTTGTTATTAACAATAAATCTGAATGATATGCTTTTTTGTATTACTGTGGTGTGGCAACATATGATGGAAACCTGCACCATCATGATTATGCGTATGTACAAGAACAAGGATGCCAGAAGTATAATGAGGTTGGCATTCAGTTATTTGGCTTTCCAAAGCTGAAGCTGAATAACAACTGAATACTGAGAGGGAAGGACATTAAAAATATCCAGATGAGCAGGAAAATCAAGAAAGAATAATAATTTAAAAATATTTATGTAGAACCTTTTATAGGCCAGGCATCAACTGAGGGACTTGATATATTACACAATTGTGAAAAATACACCCTTTTCTTCACGGAGAATGCCCATCTCCATGTGATGGAACCAAGGAAACCAAAGAGAGAATTTCATGGATCAATGTTTGCTCAATTAAAATAATGAATGAAAAATATCCACTGGGCAATTAGGGAGATAAACTGGTAGCCTTTGTGAGAACAGTTTTAGAATTATTGGGAAGGCGACATAAAGACTATGTTAGGGATTCCTAGAAGGTAAACGGAAGGAAAAAGGGCAGTATCTAGAGGTGAGGGTGAGTGGAAAAGAGTATTTTCTTTTAAACTAGGAAAGGCTTGTGCCTTTTATGCTGATGGTAAAAGTGTCACCATCAGGAAAAATAAGAAGAGTTAGTAAGAGGTCAGTGGGTAAGATTGAGGTGAGATAGAGATGAAGTTTTCTTTGAACATGCCCAAGCTTCCCAGAAGGAGACCTGTGGGGAATCTCCTTAGTCGCTATAGAAATGACCTTAGCAATATGCTCTCACTTCTCACTAATGGGAAGCAGTAGTACATACAGAACATACATTCAAGAGCTAGGCCAGGAGATGCCTTCTAACTCCTAGATCCATATTAGAGACAAACTTGCTTAAACACAGAGCTTCCTTCCAAACCTTGGAAATGACCACCACAAGTGGCCACCCTCAAACTTGAAGCCACCATGCAAGAAACAAGTCATAGAGATGGGGAAATGGCAAGATTCTTGCTGCTTCATTCTGGCCTTAAGAAAACCATAGGGGGCCTCCCTGGTGGTGCAATGGGTTAAGTCTCAGCACTATGAGGCTATCCAGAGCCACTGCAGCACGAGTTCAATCCCTCACTGGGGAGATTCCCACATGGCACAGCAGACCTCTCCTGCCTCACCCACTGCTCCCCTCAGCAGTGTGCTTCAGCAGATCTGCCTGTTCTGCTCCACACTCTGTCTCTAGAGAATCCTCTCACCACCCCACACCTCTGGCCTACACCCCAGTTCTTGTATGCATAAATAAATAAATCTTAAAAACAAAAGTTAAAAAAAAAACCCATAGGAAGTCAGAGTGACAGACTCAGATCAAGCAGATTATTCACTGTTCAAAGGCACTTAGATTAGGCACAAGTTCATCAAGACTCATACCCACAACATGAGTCTGAAACTTCCAAAAGAGACATCTTTTTTTCTAATTCACACAAACTCCATTTGGGCTAGCAACAGTAGGGATAAAGTTCTATAGAAGCTCTACCAATGACCCAGGTGGGGTTTCCTTATCTTTTAGACATTTAATTCCACACTCTCATACACTTACAATATATCTAGATCACAATTTTTTTCCAGAACCTAGTAGGTACTTCCCAAGTGAGACTTTTTCCAAGTGGTAGTTCTGTAACCAAGAAACCACCAATAAAAGAAGATGAATTATAAAAGAAGGAATGTAAATATTAAAGAAACACATGGGGGGAAAATAAGACCTTATTATAAAATAAAGAAAGTAAAATAGAGCGGCCTTAAGGCATCATTTAAGATACATAAAAATTGAACGCTTGTTCCCTATGTGGGGAAGTTGGTTATGAAACTTACATTCACAGGACAGGGTATCATTTGAGGACAAACCCATTTAGAAAGCAGTGCGGTAACATACATCATGAACTGCAGAGATGTTCTTGTTCTATTTTCTGACACAGTTACCCCATGCCTGGACATTAATCCCAGGGAATTAATTCAAGAAAAAAGAAAGCTACATGCCTGAAGTTATTCACTACAACATTGTCTATGGTGTCAGATAATTAATAGGAACTCAACAAATAATCATGCATTGATCTAACTGTAAATGAATAGGTTTCTGCTATAGGGCCATTCTATATAGCTTAGCATAAGAATAATGGGATGTTTCCAGAGTCATATATGCAGAATATGTCCCATTGTTCTATCATCAGATACCACACACAAAATACACAGATGTTTCTTTCATATTCACAAGTGATCTTAAGCAAAACTTTTACAAGGAAAACATTCTGAGCGTTACTTAATGCTTGACAGAGATGAATAAATAATGGTTCTCAAACTTAAGTGATACAAGAATCACCTGAAAGGCCCCACACCCAGAGAGTCTGATTCAATAAATTTGAAGCAAGTCCTGAGAGCCTGCATTTCTAACAGTTGTCTAGGAGATGCGAAGCTACTGGTCCCAGGACCTCGAATTTAGAGTCACTAAATTAACTAGGTTTTGCCTAGGGAACCATAATCATCACTAAGTATCTGGAATAGGAAATGAAAACAAAGTCATACATTCCTGCAGGTAATGAACAGTCCCTTACTCATCCACGAGTCTCTACCATCTAAGCTCTCATGTGTCTAGGTAAATGCTTATTGAATTGATCTGCCTCCATAGCCAGTAATTTTAATAAATAGACCTCTTTACTTTCCAGGTTTTTGCTGTCCACCGGAAGTAGAATTGACATGATGACCAATCATAGTAAACTTGATGTCGAGGCCACCTGATTGGGTCAGGGCCTCTGAGCTGACCCTTGAAATATTTTAACTGCTGAGATTGGACAATAGGGCAGCTGGGAAGTTCTGCTGTTGCTTCTTTTCTTTTTTCTTTTATTTATTTTCTTATATCTTTGTTCATTTTTGGATAGTAAATCAAATCTATCTGATTTTTCCTCTCCGGTGTAGTGTCTGTCTCCCACCACCATACCAGCCGTGATCCATCGCCACAGCCCCTTTACTCTTATTTTCTATGCCTCTTGGATCCTGAATTTCACAGCAATGGAAGCTGAAAATTTGAGCCCCAAATTAGGATAAACTCCATCCATTTTCACCAGTGAGAATGGGAAGAGCCATGCCTGTGAAGTCAATGGATTTGAGTCTATTGAATGGATGTACTACAATTTTTTAAAATACCATAATTAATATCTCTCTCCAAGCTTCTCTCTGTCTTCATCAAATTGTGGAAATGTTAGTCACATGTTTCCAAATTGCTCTGCAAAAGGGTTTGTCCTGGTTTTAACACCACCTGAAAAATGTAAAACCACTAGTTCAAATAGATGTGTGCTCTCCTATCATTGCAGCACTATTTACAATATCTAAGTTGTGGAAACAATCTAAGTGCCTAAGAGAGGTGAGTGGATTACGTGGTATAGACAATGGAATACTACTCAACTATTAAAAAAAAGAAGAAAGATGAAATTTTGCCATTTGCAAGATGCAACATGGATGGAGCTGGAGGGGATTATATTTAATGAAACAAACCAGAAGAAAAAAGACAAATACCAAATTGTTTCACTAATATGTAGAGGTCAGAGAAACAAAACAGAGAGTCAGACAAAACCAAACCCCTTAAGTCTGAAACTGTAAAGTTGAGGCTACTAGTGGAGGAAAGCAAAAGTGGGAGGGGGCACGGTGCACTATGCTGGAGGACTAAGAGTACCTTAGTGGTAGGTGTGGTCTGGTAATACACACATGAAGAGCCGTGGCCCTGTATTTATGAATGTCATAAGTGCTGTATACAGTTATGTTAACTTAATTTTAACATGTTATGTTATATACGTATATGTGTGTTATATATGTATATGTTTTATATGTATACCATGTTATATATGTATGTATACATGTGTGTGTATGTTATGTTATATATGTATAATGTTAACTTAATTTTAAAATTATAAAAGAAAACAAGTTAGAAAAAAATAAAATGTCATAGTAAAATTATTTTAAGACCAATATTAAAAAACAAAATATTTTTTGTTTGTTTCATAGAAATCCATTATATATCTTCTTCTCTTCTTCTTTAATGCTTAAGTGAATGATTTCATACATTGGTAATCTTATTGTCTCCCGGGCCTCCCCAGTGGTGCAATAGTTAAGCACTGCGCTGTGGAGCTGTCGGCAGCAGCGACGCGAGTTCGATGCCCAGCCGGGGAGATTCCCACATGGTGCGGCAGACCTCTCCTGCCTCGCCGCTGCTCCCCTCAGCAGTGTGTTTCCGTCGATCTGCCTGTGCTGCTCCCCACTGTCTCTGGTGAACCCTCTCGCTGCCCCATGCCTCTGGCATGTACCCCAGCTTGTATGCATAAATAAATAAATCTTTTTTAAAAAAATCTTATTGTCTTCCAAATAATTATCTAAATCACAGACCTCTGTACTAAGCCACATTTATACATATAGAAGCAAACATGTACAGGTCACTTTTAAAAAAAAAATCAAAAGTAGGTTCTAAAACCTACTCCTCTCTTGGTACGTTTTATCTCCATGAATATTACCATTGTCCAAATATTCAATAGTTACCCAAGTCAGAAACCTGGGAGTAAGGTTGGACCTGGCCTCCACTCTCACCCACTAAGCTAACCATTCTCCAGGTCCTGCGTGTTCCATGTCCTAAATGGCTATTTTTTTCATCTCCCCTTTCCTCTTCTTCATGCTCACTTCCACTGTCGCTAGCTGAGACTTTCATTTCTCACACTATTCTCTCATTTTACTCTGTATAGGTAAACTAAATTATAGTAATAGATCCAAATTCACAATGGCGCAACATAATACATATTTACTTCTGCTCACGTAACAGTCTAGCATGTGTTTTGAGACAGCAAGGAGCAGCGCCAATATCTTTACAAGCTGTTTTCCAAGGTCTCAGGTCAGCATAAAACCCAGCATATACGAAGTACTAATTTGTCTTGTCAAGATGTAGCACAATTCATTTTTGCACTCATTCTCTAGACTGGAATAAGGACACATGACCACACCCAAGTGCAGGAGATACTGAGAAATATTGTCCAGGTGAGAATCCAGGCAGAAGACATACATTTTGCAAAAGAGGTGGTGTTCTTTGCCACGTATCTTTTATTTATTCATCCTTCACATTGCTACCAGTGTGGTCCAACATGGATCTTAGATAACTTTTGTTGAATGAGCAATTGAGAGAGTGGCAGTTTTTTAAAGATTCTCCTCAAGTCTGGGAAGTTGGGAAGCAGGGAGATGGCCAAGGTCCCAAGACCATGCAGTGTCTAATCTCTGTGGTACAACAAAGGCAAGAAAAATTTCAGGCTATGTCCAACTAGAGAACTGGAAGAACTGAGGAGATGAGTAGTTGCGTTGATAACGTGGGGAAAAAATATTGCAGGCCCACGACACAGGCTGGGGTGGAAGTATTGGTGAAAACAATACCTACCACACAAAAAGAGTGGAAGTTCGCTAATTTATGCTGAAATTGGAACACCTTTGCCAGCCAAGGGAACATTGAATGATTTTTGCAACTAATTACAAACACAGATTTTATATTATAAAATGTACATTGTTCTTATTACTATATTGTTTATAATTGAGTTCCCCGCCCACTTCAGATTTTTGAACATGGTAACTCACATCTAGGACCCTGGTCAATCGTGCTTAAATAATGTAAAACACTAAAACTTTGGCAGCTCCTGCATCACATTGTCAAAAATCTCAGTGTATTTTTGTGGAGGTTAAAAACATTTAAAAATTATTTAGTAATATCTGGCACTACTCTGTTGCCAAAACTCAGACCTGAACTTCAATTTTACATTTAAGTCCCTGAGGCCAGATGCTAAAATAGTAAAGAGTAACCATTATCATTTAGTGTATTGGAATTTTTAAATAAGGAAAACGACAGAATTGCCTAATGTAATGAGGGGTTCATTAGAGTTTTGCATGAGATTGGAATACTTCAGTAGGAACTTACATTGTTCACCTACAATAGTTGCCATAAGAAATTTGGCAAGATTTTAAAACTTAACTACTCCATCGTTTCTTTGTGTTACTGACTGAGAACAGCAGAAAAGAGAAACAGATTTTTTTAAGTCCATAGCAGTTGGTTGGCTGGAAAATTATAAATGACTTGTATTAGGGTCAAATTTTTAAGAAATATTGTTCATTTAAATTATTTCTTGCCTAAATTCTTGAAGAGTAATAATTTCATTATTGATCATAAAAGACAGGGGTTGTCATTCTTGTCACTCAAAACTAGTGTCAGGAGTGCTAAGTTTAAAAGCCAGTATTGATAACTGCAAAGTAATTCCACATAATTAAAGCTGAAAAAGTTGAGGAACATGGAACAGTGTAGTGCACTATAAAGGAAAAGCCCATGATGAACAGTTTGGTTGTCTATAACCATTCTTATATTATCAGTTCTGATTGTTTTTCATGCAAATATATATAATTATACCAAGAAGTAATCAGTCTTGGGCCTCTCTGGTGGAACAATGGGTTAAGTCTCAGCCTATGAAGCTATCCGGAGCCACTGCAGCACGAGTTCCATCCCCGGCCAGGGAGACTCCCACATGGTGTAGCAGACCTCTCCTGCCTTGCCCACTGCTCCCCTCAGCAGTGTACTTCAGTCAATCTGCCTGTTCTGCTCCCCGCTCTGTCTCTGATGAATCCTCTCACCACCCCACACCTCTGGCCTACACCCCAGTTCTTGTATGCAAAAATAAACAAATCTTAAAAAAAAGTGAAGATAAAAAAAGAAGTAATCAGTACTATTTATAAATTGTATGAGAAATAAAAGGAGTAAATTTCTTTCTGTAAGAAAATGATTCAAGGAGCTTCTTTGGTGGGCTAGGGGTTAAGACTCAGCATTATCACCCCTATGGCCTGAGTTCCACCCCTGGCTAGGGAGCTAACCCCACTTATGGTACAGCAGACCTCTCCTGTCTGGCCCACTGCTCCCCTCAGCAGTGTATTTCAGTCAATCTACCTGTTCTGCTCCCCACTCTGTCTCTGACGAATCCTCTCACCCCACACACCTCTGGCCTACACCCCAGTTCTTCTATGCAAAATAAATAAATTAAATAAATAAATGTTTTTTAAAAAATGATTCAACCACTCTTACTAGCCATGAGCCAGTAGGTCATGCTACAAGGCTTAAGCCTAAAAGCCCCAGAACCTTTGGAGTTTAACCAGACTAGAAGAAACTTGTCTGGGGTGTTTTCAGGCCTGGTAAATGGCAAGTGGAAATATTAGGGAAATTGCTGCCATGAAGATAGTGAGGATTTGGGTAGGAGTAGGCTTTCATATGTGATGCAAAGATTTCAAAGGCAAGCTTACCTGCCCGAATGATCTGTTATGAATAAAGATGCCTAAGATACTGCTATTGAACCTTTTAAGACAACAAAAATTCTCCAATGACTTCCTATCAATTATAGGATAAAAACCATAACTTCTTATCAATGCATCGACTCCCCTACAATTCCGCCCCCGGACAACCTTCTCTGGCTTCTTTCATGGCTCTCTCCCTTTCATACTGGTGTCCAATCAGACTGGACCACTTGCCACTGCCATGCCTATGTTGTCTTTACACATTTTTCTTCTCACTTTCCCACCCTCAAAACTCCCACTTCTCCCTCAAGCTTCAGATCAAGTCTCTTGCCCTTCGAAGCCTTCTCCCCTCCTTGACTTCCACCCCAGGCGGAATCTGACACTAGCTCCTCCTTCAGCTCTTAGCATCTGGCCCTGACCTCTGTCCAGTAATTATCACTTTACCATGTTATTTTGTGGTTACATAACCTCTAGGAAGCAAGCTGACAAATAGAGAAAGCAGTGGGTGTGCTATCTACTCTCTCCCTATCAGTAATGGGACAGGAACAGCCAGGCAGTTTTAACTTTCCACATTCAAATTCCATCAGCTTGCCGAACAATGGCAAAAAGTAAAGATTCACATATAGAGAAAACATCCAAAAAGTAAATACAAAGTTTCTTCCTCTGCTTGGGTAAATGGCACCATCCTCTGAGTTACTGAAGCTATGCACATGGATGTGTGTGTGCGCGTGCACGCAAATGTGAAGGACAGGGCTCCCCAAGATGTTCAAAACAGGCCTTCTCAAGATGTGACACTTTGGCATGTGAATTATAATATTTCAAGCTGAGGTCAATCAAGGCCCTGCAGGCTCAGGAGAAAAAAATTACCACTCCTTTTTAACTCTAAAAGAAGAAAATTTGGGAGTATTACCTATATTTAGGGCTATCTCCAGCAATGACCTTTCTATTGCAGAAAACGATCTATGTAGCAGAACAAACATCTAATTACAGAGCATCTGGCCCTCTATGGATGAGTCACCTTCTTGTCATGTGAGTCCCCCCTTCTCCTTGCAGACACCAGACCCCTATCCCATTCCTTAGCTCAAGATAAAAATGAAGATTTAGTCCTATTTACTTTAGAATTACATCTATACAGATGCTTCATATATATGTAATTAAATTTGTTCTCTTCTATTAATCTGTCTGATGTTAATTTGATTGCTCAACCAACTGGAGAAGAACCCAGAAGGGTAGGGAAATTTTCCTTTCTGCCCTTGTGTGTGTGTGAGTGTGTGTGTGTGTGTCTATCTATCTATCTATCTATCTATCTATCTATCTATCTATCTATCTACCTATCTATCTATCTCTTTCTACAATCCAACCAGAATTGCCTTATCTCCCCTTCTCATTTACATTTAGATCACCAAACCCCACATATTCTACATCTATCATATCACTAGATTCCCTTCCTCTCTATATTCTCCACCCTGGAAAGTTCCCCCTTCTTCCCACACTCTCCGTCTAATGATCTTCCCCTCTAGTACATTACTCTAAACCACATTTTTATACTGAAACTGATGCAGATCTGGGCAGGAAATTTCAAGGACATCCTTTCCAGTCCTAGCCAAAGCTAACTCCTCATCCTAAGCACAAGATGATCCTGGCCATGTCCCAAACTTTTTCCAGACTTATCCCCTGCACTATTCCAACCCATTGATACTCTAACCCCACACCAAGTTGTTGACATTTCTTGACCTTAACATTAGTTCTTACCCCTCATTTACCTATTTTTTCAAAGTGTCCTTTGTCCCCTACCCCCAATGGTGCTTTTTCTTGCTATAAATCTAGTTGTCATAAGGTGGCTCAATAATACCTTGTTCAGAAGTATCTTGAGAATTCAGAGTTTCCACCAAACCACTCGCATCAGAATTACTGTAAAGAGTTGCTTCAGCACTGCTCATGTGACAAGTTTGCTTATGCATTTCCCTCTCAGTGTTCATCAGAGCTTCACACATCCCTCGCACTACACTATATTGCAGAGAACTAGCTTTCCCAGGTTGCCTTTTCTCTAGTTCTGGAGATGTTTGACTGATGGAAAATACTGGTAGGAGATCAGGAATCTGGAAGCTGGGAGGAGTCAAGGTTTCTCTCCCATCCTCAGCTTCCTGTGAGCTTCCTGGCATTGCCCCAGAAGGGTCCCCAAGTGCACCCTGCACAAACACACACACACACACACACACACACACACACACACACACACACATACACACTCATCACTCTGGAAAACCAGCTCCACCAGTCAGACCGCATGTGGTTCTAGCCATACCCACAGCCCTGACTCCCAGGCCCTGGAAACACCACTTCCCCTGGGCCGTTGGCTGAGGGGAACAGTAATTTACCCCGATACCTCACCACCTCTTTTGGCATCTCAGTTTTTCCTCATCACAGAACCAATCCTGTTTTAAATCGTCTCTGCCTTAAAATGTAGAGCAGTGTATCCTGACTCACATATACCGCTACTAAAGCGTACCCTCAAAGGCAGGAATCATGTTTGCAACCAGTGCTTAATACATGTTCATTTAAATAATCAGTTTTAAGTTAATCAATGCTCATAAGTGTATAACTACATATTAAAGAAAAAAATGAACCATGTCCCTAGATATATGAGTAGCGTCTGCAGGAAAATAATCATATAAAACAGTCCGATGAAATCAGCAAAAAAAACAAAAAAGGGGGGGGGGCTTTATGGGGCTTCTGCTCAAGAACAGGCAGAAAATCCTTCCAATCTGATCTCGACCTTGGCCTTTTTCACTAAGTATCCCATTAAATTTCAACCAGTAGTCTCTTAAAAGATTCCAGGCACAAAAAGGGGCATATTTTTCTTGTGCTTCACATTACCCCAACACCTTTGGTCTCCGGGAATTTGTGTTGAATAGTAGTTTTTAAAGATGATAATATTTGCCAACAATCCCTGAGGCACTACTTTATATTTTCCTGAAACGAGAAGAGGATTATTTTGTCTGTATTTCTCATTTCTACGGGCTTCTGCATGTATTAGTTCCTCACTCTCTGGCATTAAATAGCAGTATGTTACCATTAAATCATGAGAGTTGCGCATTTGTCTTTTACACATCAATTGTCAATTAAGGTCCACCAACAAGGCCCCTGATATTCTCATGAACATCTTATTCAGTTTATGGGTACCAGTTTCTCACTCATTTTTTAAAATACTGCTCAGACAAGCAGAAATAAATACTTGAAAATTTGAAGTTTACCAACTTCCTATAATACCCACTCAATACTATATGCCTGCATTGTCATTCCAAGCAATAACACTGGTCAACAAATCTTTACAAAAGTCATGTTACTGAAATAAAATTAGTCATTTCCTATCAATTTGTATATGCTCAACACGAATATCACAGTCAAATTCTAATTTTGGCTCTAGGTTTTTTTTTGTAATCTGCAATAAATTAATGTTTACATCATGAAAGGCATGCCAATAGTAATAGGCCTACGGCTAATACCTGTAAAAAATCTAGGCATGGACTACTTCTGAGATTTCTTCACTTGGCTCTTGTACAGCCGTTCAGGAATAGAATAGATGGAAGATGGTTTCCATTGTGCAAAAGCACAGCCGTAGGACCCAGTTTTGAAGAGTCTAGAAATAGTCTCCATTCTTGTGGGTCATGAGTGATTTCTAAGGCATTCATGAGGCCCTTAATATCGGAACAGAATACCAGAGTACTTTCCTTTCTGAAGAAAGGCTCCAACTGCTGGTGGCACTTTCGATAGAAAGTCATCGTGACATCTTCTTCTAGAAGATTCCATTGTTGGAGTCTTGATCCTAGTAATTCTGCCTTGTTCTAGGATAAGTCCAAATCACGAATCCGGTCAATGAATTCTTCCTGCGATAGTCTGTGTGGGGTTGATGATGCACCACAGTGAAAATCGGGATCACTGCATGCTGATGGAACAGGAGAAGAACAGGTCAGCTCACCCTTGTCCTCATCAGGTGAATCAAGAGAATATTCTGCTGGCGGTTCTGGAATAGGAAGTCCCTCACCGTGTGGAACTGCACTCAACGCAGACGGAATGTTTGGGTAGACTATTCTCGACTTCTTTTGCTTCATTATTCCACCAGAAAGAGGAGGAACCAAGCAGAAGTAACATAACAGTCTTTTATGTGGTTGCTTGGCTCTCTCCACACCATGGGGACTGCAAACGGCATTGATGGTCTTTTGCCATTTAACCACTGTGAAAGCTGTGTTGTCCATGTAGCACAGCATATATGCGGGGCCCAAGGCGTGTCTTGGTCACCAACCTTGCATCCAAAGTAAAGATGATAAGGCTTCTTCACTTGAGAAGTGATACTTTTCTTCTGCTTGGCAAATGTCACTTCCCCACAAACCTAGCAGAAATTGTCCAAGCTATTAATGCACTTTCCAGGCATTACTGTTCTGTATTGTGCCTAAATGGATAAAAGAATAACAGTTCTATGGAACAGTAGCTTAAACTTTCTAGCACAAAGTCTGAAGTATTTTCAATGCTCAACCTTTCTGACAGGGCTTTCTATAGTGCACTGCTGACGTCAGCTTACTTTAGCAGCCATCTGGCAGTAGTATTGCATTACATCAGAAAATGATGCAATCCTCTCTGGATGATGTGTACATGATGGTGTTATGCAATGTAATGCAATGTTACATCATTCTAGGCTGATTTAGGATGTTGTTGCAGTCCTACTGGATAAATTTACACGGTAAAACATATAAAATGAATTATATGAAATATCTTCAAAACGAGAGCTAATAAAAAATTTTCAGTGTTATATTCATGTTCAGCACACCAAGATAACACAGATTAGGGCCTTTTAAAGTCAGTAACGATCTCACTGTTGACCATTGTAATCTTTGAAATTACATATAAAAAAAGATGCTGTGATTATTGTTGATTAATCAAATCAGATAAGTGTTGACAGTGTGTTATTTTTCTTCCCTGGCCTTTTTAATATCCCAGTAATGTTTTGTCACACGTCTTCCTGCCCTTTGTTCAATCAGTCCAGATTCTAATTTTCCTGTCAGGTCCATTTCAAATGCCAACATCTCCTCTATGAGGTTTCCAAAAATGTTATCTGGCCCAACATAATTTTTTTGTCCTCAGTGTCCTTTCAAATATCTTATACTGCATTTGTAGATATTACAGTGTATGTCTTAATTCTCTTACTACACTACAAGGTCCTTAAGAAAAATATACATGTTCTTACTATGCTATCCATAGTCACATAATATTGGATTTATAGAAGATTCTCAGTGAGCATTTGTTGAATGAATACATTTTTCCTGGATATAAATCTTTCCAGGGTTAGCATTAATTTTAAATATGTATATTCCTTTGAGCTTATTTCTCTTTCTGGTCTATACTTCATAGCAAATTCTGCTTGAAAAAGCATTCTCCTATGATAAGAATTTTCATTCTAGTTTTGTACTGCCTTGACTTTCTTTTTCATATATGAACTAATGATTTATATTTCTTAGGTTTCTCTACATTCTTGTAGTTTAATAGTGTTCCAAAATAATAGGAAGCTGTTCCCTCTGTGCATGTTCCCTCCTTCCTATTGATGATCCCTCCTCCTTATGATGGTCCATCATTTTCTAATATTTCATTTTAGCTTAATTTGGGTAACTCTCCCCTTAACTTTTAAAACTATACAAGTAGCACATCTTCATTGTAGAAAAGGTAGAAAATACATACAACTGAAAGGGAAAAAATAATAACTGGAGATCCTACCACCCAGAAAAAACACTAACTGCAGCCTCATCTTCCTTTATTTTTATGTGTGTGTGTGTAATACAGACTTCCAAAAATAAAATGATATTATATACCTGCATTATTTTTATTTAAACATTTATCACTTATACATCAAAAGGATTTTTTCCAAACTAAAAATTGTTATGTACTTAAACACATTTCGTTAATCTGTATTATTTTTCTATAATATATATACTTTTGTCTTTTTTAGTTAGGCAAAAATTCAAAGGAATATGGTAATAGTTCCATCCACTATTTTTTAAATTTTGTTATTATGTTTTAAGATTTATTTATTTATTTATGCATACAAGAGATGGATGTAGGCTAGAAGTGTGTGTGGCGGGGAGTGAGTGGATTCACCAAAGACAGAGTGGGGAGCAGAACAAGAAGATCCACTGAAATACACTGTTGAGGAGAGCAGCAGTCAAGACAGGAGAGGTCTACTGTGCCATGTGGGTTAGCTCCTTGGACTGGGATTGAACTCCTGCTGCAGTGACCAGTGGATGCAAATAAATTCATAGTGCTGAGACTTAATCCCCTGCGCCACCAGGGAGGCCCCTCCATCCACTATTTTTTGATCCTTTCCTTCATACATTGCATTGTGTCGTGCATCTTGTTTTTATGTTTTTCCAAGGCATGTAACTTCACTACAGTTAAGTTTTTATTGAGGTTGATGGAGATCAATAATAAAACAGGAAAAATTTTAAATAAAATAGCAACTCTTTTTAACCTATTTGTTAATTTTTGTAAGAATATAAAACTTCCTTTGTTAAAATTGGGAGTCCTTCTTTATTTTTGCTTGTATTTGCTTTATCGCAGGCACAAGCATATGTAGATATTTTTTTGTTCAGAAACATTTTTGCTCCATTTGTTCTTTCCCTTTGAGGATTATCAGTCATCTACATCTACGTGTTGTGTGTGTGTGTATGTGTATATGCCTTCATATATATCACCCCCCTTCTACCTGCCATTTGCCAATTTGGAGATGGTGAGATTTGGATTTTTTGTTCCAGTAGTTATTGTTCATGTATCTTTCACAAAAAATCTTCTTTTTCAATAATGTGATTTCTATTGTTTATTATGCAATCATATCTATCTAAATTTAGTCAATTCAAGACTCATTAATATCACCAATGCAGGGGCCTCCCTGGTGGTGCAGCAGTTAAGCGCTGTGCTGTGGACCTGTCGCAGCTGCGTGCGATGCAAGTTCGACGCCCAGCCAGGGAGAATCCCACATGGCGCAGCAGACCTCTCCTGCCTCGCCCGCTGCTCCCCTCAGCAGTGTGTTTCCGTCCATCTGCCTGTTCTGCTCCCCGCTCTGTCTCTGGTGAACCCTCTCACTGCCCCACGCCTCTGGCCTGTACCCCAGCTTGTATACATTAATAAATAAATCTTTAAAAAAAAACAAAACAAAGCTTTAAAAAAAATATCACCAATCCTTCAGTAGAATTTCCCCCTTCAGGAGACTATTTATTTGTATTTAACCTTTGGTTGACTGGAGCTACCTTTTTCAAAATGGATATATGGTGGACTATACATTTCCAGTCTTTGAATATGTGAAAATAAATTCTATTGCTTTGTGAATGACAAACTGACTCAATATAGAATTACTGGGTCACAATTACTTGTAGCTGCCTCCCCCACGATCTGCTACAATGCAGATTTACAGGTAGGAATATCAAGTTAACCCAACCTAACAATTATTAAAAATAAGTGTGTGGGATGGGGTGTAGAATCAGGGAGAAATAACTCCCAAAGAAAGCTAAGAAAAGCTTCTGAGAGTAAGTAAGCTGGTTTTTGGATGATTAATTAGGTGTAAAGGTACTAGTTCCTACTATGCACCAGGCAGAGAAGACAAAATGAGAAATAACAGACTCAGTCCCTACCCTCATAGAGCTTGTGTTCTGGTGATGAGAGTTTGCTAGGCAAAATATAAATAATTACTTTCATAAACTTGAAATTCAATAAAGTTACCAATATATTTCTAGGTTCTGTTAATTTTGTCACTAATTTTACCTGATCACGTGGATATTTCTTTTGTTCAGAAACATTTTTGCTCCATTTGTTCTTTCCTTTTGAGGCTTACTAATCATGTACATATTATATTTTTATTATTTCTCTTCTGTATCTATTATTCTTTCTATTTTTAATATGTATATTTTATTTATGTCTTTTACATCATTGTGTAGTCCCCGTAAAATTCCCACCACCAATTCACACATGAACATCACCTTGTGCTCTTCTCTCCCCCGTTTTGATCCCTTTTCCTCCCTCCCTCACTGAATGTCTCTTATTTATGGTTGCCTGATAGCTTTGTTTATTATTATTATTATTGTTATTGTTATTGTTATTTTTTCCATGATCCCTTATTTGGTTCTGAAATCGGGCAGAAGGGGTGTCTAGTCCCTTCGTGGTGGCCAACTGAAATCGGGCAGAACGGGCCTCAAATGCCCAGGCTCTGCGGCAAGAGCCACCAAAAAGCCCCAAAAGGCCAAAAGGCCAAATACAACACAGGACAGAGCCTGATGAGAGGACAGGGCACTGCCTGTGGGTTCTCACCCGCGCGCACAATTGCAGGAGACTTCAGGCTACAGGAACAACAACAGCAAACATGGGGTTTATGGTACAAACGGGGGGGAACAGAGAGCTCACTGCAGCCTCAGGCGGCGGCCGCCTCACCCAGAACGCAGCGGGGACGGCAGCTCCTTGGGAGGCGCTGGGTTAGACCAACAAACAGGCCTCTGAGACACCAGGCCCAGGGCCTCTGGGGCTCCTTTCAGGCTACGTCAGAGACAGCACCGGAGGCCCAGTCTCTTCAGAGTCCTTCGGCTTCTCTTCCTCCTCGGAGGG